>APFE030841280.1:130166-217738 GCA_000404065.3 Pinus taeda | reverse complement strand
AAACCAGAACCAGCCACAAGACCAAGGAGCTCTCTACATCAAAGCCCTTGGAGATCATCCATGCTGATTTGTGTGGACGAACTAGAAATCAGGCACTCCAAGGAGAAAGGTACTTTGTTTTATTTGTTGATGACTATACTAGAATGATGTGGATATATTTTATAAAATATAAATCTGAAATTTTTGAGTGTTTTAAGAATCTAAAAGCTCTTGTAGAAAACGAAAAGGACTCAAAAAAGAACAGACAGATGGGGAGAATTCACATCAAAAGAGTTTAATGAGTTCTGTAATATTCATGGAATTAGAAGGGAATTCTCTGCTGCCAGAACACCTCAGCAAAATGGGGTAGTTGAAAGAAGAAACCGAACAGTCCAAGAAATGGCAAGAACAATGTTATTAGCAGCAGACTTGCAACCAAAATTCTGGAGAGAAGCAGTCAGGACAGCGATCTATACCTTGAATCGAACTCAATTAAGACCAAATTGTGAAAAAACTCCTTATGAGTTATGGAAAGGAAGACCTGCTTCAGTAAAGTACTTCAAGATCTTTGGAAGCAAGTGCTTCATAAAAATCAATGATGGCTCACCAGGAAAGTTTGATGCTCGGGTTGATGAAGGGATATTCCTTGGATACTTTACACCGAGCAAAGCTTACAAGTGTTACAATTTTCGACTAAGGAAAATAGTGGAAAGCATTGATGTAAAAATTGATGAAGACCTTCTAGAAAAAGAAATTGAAGAACACGAAGATGATCCTCTTATTGAAGAAGAAGAACCTGAAGAAAAAGAAATAGATCAGGAAGAAGAAGAAGAGGAAAAAGAACCACCTCATACCCCTTCAAAGATGAAGTTTCTCCAAAAATATCATCCAGAAGAGCAAATTATTGGCAATAGAGATGAAGGGATGCAAACCCAAAGAAGGATGATAGTTACACCAAAGAGAAATGTTATTGCTCTTCTATCCATGATAGACCCAGAAACATTTGCACAAGCAAGGATCCTCATTGGGTAAAGGCCATGGAAGAAGAAATGTCCCAAATTGAGAAGAACGAGACATGGGAGCTGGTACCTCGTCCAAAGGACAAAAACATAATAGGAACCAAGTGGGTATTCAAAAATAAAATGAATGAAGGTGGACAAGTTATCAAAAACAAGGCAAGGCTTGTTTGCAAAGGCTATTCACAAATTGAAGGAATTGACTTTGAAGAAACATTTGCACCTGTAGCTCATATGGAAGCTATCAGGATGTTCTTGGCATTTGCTTGCTCAAAAGGATTCAAAATCTATCAAATGGACGTAAAATCAGCATTTCTAAATGGGGAACTCAAGGAAAAAGTCTACATGGAGCAACCAGAAGGGTTTGGTCTAACAGAAGGAAAGGACTTAGTTTGTAAGTTGAAGAAGGCTTTATATGGGTTGAAACAAGCTCCTATAGCTTGGTATGCAAGATTGGATCACTATCTACAACAACAAGGCTTCAAATAGGGAGTGGCTGAAAGTAATCTATACATAAAGACAGATGAAGGTAAGTTACTAGTTACTCTTGTTTATGTTGATGATCTGAGTTTTGCTAGCGATAATGATGAAATGAGCCATGAATTTTCGCAAAACATGTCAAAAGAGTTCGAGATGTCAATAATAGGAGAGCTATCTCACTTCCTTGAACTTCAAGTATCTCAAACCAGAGCAAGATTGTGTATATCTCAAGCCAAATATCTAAAAGACATGCTTAAAAGATATGGAATGGAAGACTGTGCACCCATGAGCACAACTATGACCACAAACTGCAAATTGAGCAAAGATGATGACTCCCCTCCAGTAGATGCAACTCATTACAAGTCAATAATTGGAGCCCTTTTGTACTTAACTGCTACAAGACCCGACATAATGCAAGCAGTAGGAATGGTGGGAAGGTTTCAATCTGCCCCTAAACAATCCCATTTTTAGCTGTAAAAAGAATTCTCAGATATCTAAAAGGAACTTCTGATTTCGGTCTCTGGTACCCTAAGAGCTCAACACTGACTGTAATTGCATACACCGATGTTGATTAGGCCGGAAGTGTAGATGATCGGAAAAGTACTAGTGGAAATGCATTCTTCCTAGGAGACTGTTTAGTATCTTGGCTCAGCAAAAAACAGTCATCCATATCATTATCCACAGCCGAAGCCTAGTATATAGCTACAGCAAACTGTTGTACTCAAATACTAGGGATGAAGGAAGCTCTAAAAGATGTCAACATAAGTACAGATCAACCGATTACCATCTATGTGACAACACAAGTGTGATCAATCTCAACAAAAATCCAGTGATGCACTCAAGGACCAAACACATACCAATCAAGTATCATTTCCTTTGTGAACAAGTAGCTGAACAAAACATCGTCTTGGAATATATCAGTACTAAGGAGTAGATAGCTAATATTTTCACAAAACCTCTTCCTAAAGAAGCATTTGAACATCTGCGTCAAAAGATGGGGGTTATCTCTTTAGCATCACTCAAGTTCATCCATAAAGAGGTTGTAGGGTAGGGGGAGCAGTTCTACAGCGGGAGCAGTTCGACAGGGGGAGTCTGTATGCATTCCTTTGCCATTGATGGCAAAGGGGGAGAGCAGAAGAATATTGCCATCAATAACAAAGGGGGAGATTGTTGACATAGATTGTCATTGATGTCAATATGGCAATATTTGAGGAGCCATCGGAAGAAGCAAACAGAGCCATTGGAGGAAGCAAACAGAGCCATCGGAGCAAATGGAGGAAGCAGACAGAGCTATCGTGAGCTATCGGAGCAATGTATGCCACAAAAGAGTCATATGCATGCAAATGAGCTATTGGGAGCCATATATGCCACAAATTACACTATCGAGAGCTATCGGAGGAGCAAAGGATGCATTTACACTATTGAGAGTTATCGAAGGAGCAAAGGATGCATTAACACTATTGGAGGCCAAAACCCATATATTTATATATAATATATATATATATATAATATATATTATATATATAACGCTATTAGAGGCCAAAACCCATATATATATGCATTAACACTATCGGAGGCACAAACATATATATATAGGCCATATACACTATCGGAAGCAGAAAGACTTAGTTGTATTGCATATACACTATCGAGGGCAGAAAGACTTAGTTATATGGCAAATACAATATCGGAGCGGAGAAGTTTATGTATATAGGCGCATATATACATATATAACGGCGACAGTGTAAATCTGCGGTTCGGCTATGTGCCACCACCCCAAAACCCCCAATTGCGATACATATATATCTATTTATATATAACTATATATATAAGTGGACCCACAGACCATTGCAATGTGATATAACATAATATTGGCAGAAATCAAGTTATGAGTTAAGTCAAAGAGCGGAGGAGTATATACACAGACCCGAACGGGTTATAGCAACAAGCCTATAATAATATCGCATCCATCATATCGAGAGCCATGTATCGCAAACATTGTAAAGCCTTATCACTCCCACAAGCGTCGATTGCGATTGCAAGACCAGACTCGATGCAACATTGCAATTTGGCTCAATGTCATATCACGTCCAGCGTCCATCGGCCATTGGCGACTGCCGATTGTGATTACAAGGCGGACCCGAAGCAGTTATAGATGCGAGAGTAAAAAATTTTAAATCCGCCCTTAGCGCTTCACTCGTGGTTTTTCATATATTTCTTGTGTAATTCAAAAATGTATTGCACAGGGTTTGAAGGGCCAAAATGCATATGATAACGGTTCCGATAGTTCAGAAGGCTTGAACAAAGCCGATTGCAATTGTGATGGAGACATGGCTTGAGGGGCCCTTCTGATAAGTACAGCTTCTCCGTAAAACGACAAAGTCCTATGTATGCCTGTAATTATTGTCAAAAGGACCGTTGTTACAATTTAACATGAAACCTGATTCCTCTGTGCATTTTTGGACCTCTCTTATGAGTTTACGTGTCCCTGGAGTGTTGGTGAACTCAAACAGCACAGAAGAAGCCACAGGGACCGAGGAGGGAAGCCGAAAGATCAAGCGAGGCAGAGGAAACTACAGTGACCGAGGAGGAAGCCAAAGAGGCGGTGGAAAGCGGAAACGAACTGTCAGAGGCATTGGGGATACATAAAGCAGGAAAAACAAGGAAAGGTGTGTGTGTATGAATAATCATTGAGAGAGGAAGCCGAAGAACAGGCAAGAGGCAAGAGGGGCCGCAGAAGCAGGAGAACAGGAGAAATGCAGAAGCTCAGTAGGCTTAGGAGCAGAGAAGTGCAGCAAAACAATTTATACCAGGTTTGGATTGGAGCCCAAGAGGTTGGAGCCTCAGAACTGAACAGGATTGAAATCCTTGGGAGTTGGTGCTCCTAAGTGCAAAACTATTGCAAGACAGAGTTGGTGCTCTGGAGGTTGGAGCCTCACTAAAGTTCAAGTTGGAGCATGGCAACTAATTACAACCAGATATATATATATATAATATATATATAAGTATTTATCTTCATTGCACTGTTTTGTGTTAATAAAAGCTAATTCCAGCTATTATTTATGTTCTCAATATATATTATATATATGTTTTTGTAATAACAAGAATAATTAAAAAGGAATACTGATTCACACCCCCCCCCCCAGTATTTCCAACATTCTAATCAATGGATCCCATGCCTTTGAGAACTCATTCAACTCCACATTTACTAGTTCTAAGTCTTCTACCTTTTCTTCCACTGCTACAAGTAGACACAAATTTGTGCAATCTTCATCAGATAACTCCTCACTAAGCCATATTTGGTCATCTGTGTAGTCTGAAGCATATTTTTTTGCCTTGCTCGGGTATAATCCTACCAATGCTTCAAACATCTCCTTGGTTGTCTTCTTCTCAATTAAGTGAGGGATCAAATGATCCTTCACAATATCCATAAGTACCCTTTGTGCCTTTATCTCCTTCTTTTCTAGGATGGCCTTCTCTCAAGAATTCGACGGCTCTGAGATCTCGATCTCAAAAATCTCCCAGAGATTATTTTCCTTGAATACTAAGGTGACCCTAGCCTTCCAAGGTAAGAAGTTTGACTCTCTATCTAATATGTCTTCATACCGAAGACACACTGTAGCCATTTTGCGAAATCTCGCCGAAGAAAATTTTTTATTAATTTTTAGACTTTACTCAGTCGTTGATTATGCTAACTTGTCACACTTGTCAACACCTTCCCTAGAAAACTCAACATCAAGGTATGTACATGTTGTTTCAATTTCCTCTCAATCTAAGATGGCAGCTTTGTCTCTGACTGACTACAATTGTCCTTACTGATGCTCTGTCAAGCAACTCAACTGCACTCAACTCGTGTTGGATCACTCAACTTATAGCGTTGTTTATCCCTAAGGTTTCCCTTTGCTATGCCACACCCTTGTTTCCTACCATGGTGCTCTGTCTTCATTGCCTAATAGACTTTATTTCTTCCCTGCACAACTTTCTTGCCAATGAATTGACCCCACAGTTAGCGATTCGTTGGTTTCTGATGGCATATGCTCTTGACTATCATTTCTAAATCCTATTACAACCACTTGCAGCTAACCTTTTCACTACACGATGGATTTGTTTGGCGATCCTTGCAACCAACTCTATACTTGACCTATGCTACTCAGTTCATCGGTCACTCTCTTCGTTGCCTACAATGACCTCTTTGTAGCCAATCATTACCTACACCCATCACCACCTGCTTCAACTCGCATAGCTCCTTATGGTTGCTACAGTTGGTTCTTTGCACATGAACCTGTCCACAACTTTCCTCATCCACTAGCAGTGTTCTGCCACCACCCCTTCCGCATCTCCTGACGTTGTCCAGGCTAACTATTGGTCGAGTGGCCCTAGAGGTTGTCAGTTGTGCTTGTCTTCTCCCCCTACATGTAAAATCATGTCCATCAGCTACCTTCCAGTGGCCCCCCTATCAACAGACTATGGCAGCTAGTGTGGTGGTTAGGTGGGTCGTCAAACCTATCAACCACCTAGTCAACCTCCACTTGCTTACTTTTTTTCTTCCATTAAAAAAAGATTCAACACCCTTCAAAAACAATTGCCCAGTTATCTTGCACATTCTCCCTATGTCATGCAATCCTTCATGCAGCCTTGCAAATTAAATTTTATTGCTGTGTATGATCACAGCCAAACTTGGCCCCAATGATCCCTATACGAGCCTGGTGTTGAAAATTGTAACTAGTATCTGTCTTCATAATTGTACTTGAATATATTTTATCAAAAGAAAGAAAAAGAAATTTTATTAGATAAATCGACTTATTAAAGCATGGGTTTCATGCTTGGGTCAATTGTTTTTAGGTCAAAGCCTCCATTGAAGACTTCTAGGGTTTATGTCAAGTGGCCTTGTCCATCTCATATTGTAAAGAACCCTTCTTGGGATTTATTTGTCAAAGAAGAAATTTATTTTATTGTATTTTAGGTCTTCTAGGCCTCCTCCACCAAGTCGGCCCCAAGGAAAGGATAGGTCAACCTCAACAGGGGAATTCGACCTCACAGTATATTGGAGCAACTCGACCTCATTTGTTACCCACTCACAACAAGTTTGAATTGCAGTAGCTGGAAGCAGTAAAAGGTATGAATTTCAAGGAAGAAGAAGGAAAGGGCTAGCGAAGGAGAAGGAGGTCATTATCTTGCTAAGGAATTCAAAATTCTCTCTCCCTTGTCTCACACGTGTGAAGGAACTGAAGTTGTAGGAGGACCAAAATTGCAGTCTTGAAGCTAGGCTGAAATTCTAATGTAATCGATCAAAAATCTGTCTTTAATGCAATATTGATACAGTATTGTTGCAGTTGATCTTTGCAAGTTGGAAGAACAGTTTGAGGGCTGACTTGGTGGAGGGGGAAGGTTTGTTGGTCTAGGGTTTTGGTCTATCTCTTTTTGAATTACTAAAGGAAGAGTCCTTGACTGGGTTTTCCCCTATATAGGGGTTTTAGCCCTGGTTGTCCACCTACATCTGGTGTCCTTGATCTTCATGTTTTGTTTTGATAATTGCTTGATGAAACAAAGATAAAAGAAGAACATAAGACATTTAATAAGAACATAAGAGTATCACAAGTAATTATCAACATAAGAAAAAATTTCTTGCCTTTCTAATTTTCTAATACGGTATCAGAGCTAAGGTGAAGAAGAAGGAAAAAGGCAGATCGAAGATCTGTTAATGAAAAAGGAGATCAAGGAAAGGTCATTAAGGAAAAAGGATCATATAAAGAGACAAACCTACTATCTATAGGAACTATGACAAACTCAATGAAGGGAGAAAACAAATTAAAAGGAGCCTCTAAAGTTTTGGATCTCTTTCAAGGAAAAATCAATAAGCCTAAAGATGAATCAAGTGATGCAGAGAAAGAAAAGTTTAGAGAAATCGAAATTGTGGCTATGAACCTAATAATGTATGGAGTTAAGGATTACCTAATTCCATACATATCCAACATAAATTCCGCTCAAGAAAGGTATGAGGCTCTCTCCAAGTTATTCACAGTCAAGAACATTGGTCAAATAGTGTTAAAATTGGCAACTAGGGCCAAACTCCATGTGGGTCAGCTTATTTATGGCAACTGATATTTTTATTGGATCCCTCTCGTTCGAGAGGTGTAGGATTGACCTAAAGATCATCCGATTCCGATAAGTATTTATGGAGATACGAATTTATTTTGATTATGGAATTGTTATCAAGCCAACCTGCAACTTATGTAGGCTCTAGAAGCCCAAACATCATGTTTATTCATCACCTACGTTTTAGTATAAATAGAAGAGGATTTGAAGTCATTTGTACATACACTCTTCATGTGATCTCCTCTCCACGTCTTGGGTTTTTGGAGAAGGAGAGACACTATGCCCTAGCTGCAGATGAAGCCCTAATTACAGTCAACGTGATGCCCTAATTCGTGTCTCTAGAAACATCTATACGCAGACTCAAGAGACCTTACACGCAGGCAAAGGAGAGATATATATGTTGTTCATTGCTGATCATAGAGGATGTTATACGCTGGTTATAGAAACTTTAACGCAACCAAGATACGCATATGAGAAGAGTATACACACTGTTAATGATATACACATTGCAATGGAGAGATATACAATGCAGCTGTAAAGACACTTATATGCTGGCATAAGGGACACTTGGAGATATATTTACGCAGTAAAGGAAGCCGCAGTCATAAGGACATCAGGTCACAGTCAAGCTGTTGTGATGAAGAGTCAAGCCGCAGTGGTGAAGAGGTAAGCCGCAGTAGGAGCCGCAGTCAAATATAAGGGTGCCACGATCATGACAAACCGCAATTGCAATCTGGACAATCAAGTCTCGGTCAACTACTTGATGATCACTACCTCTGTCAACGATTATAGTCTAGACTTGGGTCATAGTAATACGTCCTGGGCATAACTATACGGATCTGTCTATGTCACAGAAAGCATAGCAAATGCAATGATCTTGATGACATATACGCTGTCATCTATCACAGTGCATGAAGACTCATGACCTTGAAGACTTGATGGGCAGTAATGTTGATATAGCAATCAATGGTATGGCTATAACAATCTTCAATGGAATTGTGTCAGCATATTCATTGACATGGCATGGCATGGCATGAAAGATACACTATGTAGAATATGGACAGCATCATGAGATATATGGGCAGGATGATGAATATGGACAGCATCATGAGATATATGGGCAGCGCGATGAATATGGACATCATGAGATATATGGGCAGCATGATGAATATGGACAGCATCATGAGATATATGGGCAGCGTGATGGAAGATGCAGCATGATGTATGAGATCATGTGCATGGGCAGCACAATAATACATGGAGCATGGATAGCATCATGATGAATGTAATCATAAGCATGGGCAGCTTGATGATGAATGAGACCATGGAAGATGCAGCATGATGAGCAGCATGAAGATGAGAGCAGCTCAGTCATCTAGGTCCAGCATTGTGATGGGGCAGCATGGTGCTACACGGTAAGGTGCAGCAAATGGATGAGATGCAGTACTATGATAGGTGAAGGAGTCACCTTAGAGAATCAGTTGAAGCAATATGTCTTCAACTGATCTCTGCCGATATCAAAAGTCAAAGTGTTGACTTCTATTGTGAATGTACTCTCTCTCTCTCTCTCTCTCTCTCTCTACTGAACTTTGAAGAACATAAAAGAAGAATTGATCAAAGGTTTCCCCACATTGTTGGGTTTGTCCCTGGCTAGTGCCACATCTTGTGTCGTCTTGTCTTGGCTTGTCTTCTGTGATTTATATTTATGTTCTATCTGCAGTTTACTTTAATGCTGATGTGATTGCTAATCTGGAAAAGATAATGAGCTAACTGTGAAAATTCAAATAAATTGCTCTAGCATAGAACATACCTAAAATTAACAAATAGCTAGCCTCAAGAATGAACTAAGAACTGTTAAGATGACAAATGACGGTATCGTTTCATCATATTTTATAAGGATATCTAGAATCAGAGATGAACTCCAAGCTATAGATGAAGTTGTCCCAGAAAAGGAGCTCGTAACTACTGCCTTTCTAGAACTACCAAAATCTTGGAGTGCCTTTGCATCAGGACTTAACAGTTGGAAGAATACTCCAACATTTGAACAAATGTGAAATGCATGTAGTCAAGAAGAAGCCTGAATATCGTTAGTAAACAACAAGGAGGAGGAAGAAGAAAACACCTTGAATGCCTATTCTGCTCATCACAAGAAGAAGGGAAACTTCAAGATGTTCAAAGGACCAAAGAAGAAAGTAGACCTATCCAAGATTGAATGTTATAACTGTCACAAGATGGGCCACTACAAAAGCCATTGTCCAAAGAATCCAAGAAATAAGAAGAGAGAGGGGGGACATGTGAATGTTGCTAATGAAGATCCACCTAAGAAGAAAAAGACCGAAGAATCAGAAGTCAAGGACTTATACTAATAAGTCCTCTCTCTCTCACATAGCCCTCTTAATCTTTTATCTTTGTTTTGAATTGTTTTCCTTTATAGAGTTTATAGGTATAACATATCATTTTTATAAAGTTGTAGGTATCCCTAAAGATTGGATTAAGAGGGATCCCTCACCATTTTACCAAAGATAAGTATCTTACTCCTTGTCTTATCTTTTATGTTTGGTTTCCCTCTCTTATCAAGATGTGTTTGTATTGTATGAGCGTAACCTTTTCTTTATATTTTCCTTGATTAGGAAAGCTTGCAGAATACACAAAAGTTATGGAGGAGACTTCAAAAGATAAACTTGAAGCATGAAAGAAGTTATGTTGCAAAGGAAGCCCTTCAAGAATTGATGTCATACAATGTTTGTTAAGGAACAACTCAAGGTATGTCTTATACTATAAGCTTTGTTATAAAGTTCTCTTCACGTAAAAGGTATGGTCATTCTTCTTTTAAATTTGTTTTACATTACTAACATTGTTACAGCTAGGGTTTTGAATCATAATGATTCTTGTTAGGGTGATTAATCATTTGAATGAATCTACCCTCATTATATTATTATTCTTGTGGAACCCTAAAAAGGTTCACTGTAAAACCCTAATCTAAGGGTGTGTCAATATTGATTATGAAACCCTAGTCTACTTAGGGTTGTTGATGAGATCTAGAATTCCTATTCTTTTGATGTTTTGGTATTGTTATGATAAAAACCCTAGCCCTTTAGGGTTTGCTATTAATGTCTATGCTATGTATTGAAACCCTAGATCTTTAGGGTTTGGTGAATTAGGGTCTATGAACAAAGCCCTTGTAAGTAAGATTCTAGAAATGAAACCCTATGTGTATATTAGTCTAATCAAAACCCTAGTCTGATGAAATTGTTGTAAACCTAATTCTGACATATTGATGTTTATGTCTTGGGTTTACCTAGTAGATATTGTTGTGATATGCTAGTGCATGATTATGAAATCCTAGATATGTATATGGGAGTATGCTAACCTAATTATTGATGCTCATAGTTTGTGAATTCTAGGATTTGTAACTAAACTTTAGTATAAGAATGATATTCTAGGATATAATGATATCGTTTCCAATACGATTTAGTTTTGTTGATAAAATCTAAGGTTTGCAACAAACCCTAGTAGAGTCTAACATATAAATTCTGAAAATTGTTGATCCCTTAGATGCATTGCAGAATTGATATCTAAGGCTTTATGTCTCAAGGATGGATTCTAGGGTTTGCAATATATCATAAAAGAGGTTGTCATATATCTCTGAAAGCAATATTGATGCCCTAGATATAATGAGACTAATATCATGATTGAGTTACTCAAAGTCTTGATGATGAAGTCTAGGGTTTATGACATAACCCTAGCAAGAAGTATGTGTTTCTTGCTGATCATGAACTTAACTAGGTGTTTGATATCTAAAGTCTAACTGCTTGCATTATATTGACATGATTCTGATATAGTTAACTTCATGTTTTGTATTTGGTTGTACTTGTTTAAGTTGTGCAGGTACATAATCTTCAAGATGTTGGAGATGTTCATAAGTAAAATTGACTTGATAATATTGGTGAGCATCATAAAGGAACTTATGATGATAACCGTGATATTGTAAGAAGGAATGAAGCCATGATAGGTTCTTCGATGTTATAGAAGAAGTGGTTGATCTTCCCAAGTTAAGAGGGAGCATGGTTAGAAGAAAAGAGTACATCTCCCCAACTAAGAGGGAGGGCATATTATGATGATCATGATGGATATCTTGAAGAAGTGATCAGAAAATAAATGAAAGTACTACAATGAATTGAGGATGTCTTGATGTTGTTGAAGAAACGAAAGAAGAAAAGCTTCTAACTAGTTGCATATGCATAAGTGGCATCGGGATAATTGAGGACCCTAAAGGTTTGTGTTTACTTGTATATGTATATTTGAAAGTTTATTGTTGATTAGGGTTTGTGTTTGAACAAGTAAATCTCTCCATAAAAAAGTCAAACACTCTAGAAGCATGCTTGTACAAGTGGATATATCTAGCTTATTAGGGAGAGTTGAAGCATCTAATAGTGGATGCTTGGGAGGACATCTAGATGGCCTATGTGTGTTTGATGTCTAGATCCCGAGGAGGGAGGGTGGTGTTGGTCTTGGAGCTCTGACCTTGGATACGCACCTAGATCCCTAGGTTGATGGTTAGTTAGTAAGCATGATGGTACCTAGACTAGTTGAAAGCTTTAGTCCATCTTAGTCCCACCCAAATAGATAACCTTGGTCACGTATCTGGTCCGAGGCACTGAGTGTGCCAAAACTCTTCGTAGTTCATTTTGGAGATTTTCCATGTACATTTATGTATAGGTAATTATGAATACCTCCCCAGTTAAGAGGGAGTGTTGAAGAATGTAACTAGTATCGATCTTCATAATTCTACTTGAATATATTTATCAAAACAAAGAAAAAGAAATTTTATTATTAAATAAATTGACTTATTAAAGCATGGGTTTCATGCTTGGGTCAATTGTTTTTAGGTCAAAGTCTCCATTGAAGACCTCTAGGGTTTATGTCAAGTGCCCTTATCCATGTCATATTGTAAAGAACCTTTCTTGGGATTTATTTGTCAAAGAAGAAATTTATTTTATTGTATTTTAGGTCTTTTAGGCCTCCTCCACCAAGTCAACCCCAAGGAAGGACAAGTCGGCCTCAACAGGGGAATTCGACCTCACAAGAAGCCTATATATTGGAGAAACTCGACCTCATTTGTCACTCACTCACAACAAGTTCGAATTGCAATAGCTGGAACCAGTAAAAGGTACAAATTTCAAGGAAGAAGAAGGAAAGGGCTAGTGAAGGAGAAGGAAGTCATTATCTTGCTAAGGAAGTCGAAATTCTTTCTCTTGTCTCACACGTGCGAAGGAATTGAAGCTGCAGAAGGGCCGAAATTGCAGTCTTGAAGTTGGGCTGAAATTCTGATGCAGTAGGTCGAAAATTTGTCTTTGATGCAGTATTGATGCAATATTGAAGCAATGTTGATGCAGTATTGTTGCAATTGATCTTTGAAAATTGGAAGAACAGTTTGAGGGTTGACTTGGTGGAGGAGGAAGGTTTATTGGTCTAAGTTCTTGGTCTATCTCATTTTGAATTATTGAATGAAGAGTTCTTGACTGGGTTTTCCCCTATATAGGGGTTTTAGCCCTGGTTGCCCGCCTACATCTAGTGTCCTTGATCTTCATGTCTTGTTTTGATAATTGCTTGACAAAACAAAGATAAAAGAAGAACATAAGAAAGTTAATAAGAACATAAGAGTATCACAAGTAATTATCAACATAAAAAAATCTTTCTGCCTTTCTAATTTTCTAAAACCTAGTACCTTAAGATCGATTCTTAGAGATCTAGCTTTCATAACATGTTAGATTCCGTTAAACCCAGCACCTGATAAATCATTAACCTAGCATATTGCAGATCTACTAAATAATTTACACAGCTAGGTTCTTAACATAGTTAGCGGAAGCAAAAATAAAATAACCAATCTCATAAAAACGACACACAGATTCTACCCAATCAAAGTTTTTCATTATTAATCCAAACTTACTTGGGCTAACATCCTAGGATAATGGCCCAACTAATGAACAACTTACAACCCTAGATCAGATCCAGCTAATCAACCCTCCTTGTGTTCAAAAGTATAACTAGGTTTGGTCTTCATAATGACATGTGTAATTGTGATTTTATGTAATTGATGTAAAGAAGAAAATAAAATTATTTTTGTAATACTTAAATCATGTGTTTCATGATCAAGGAATTTTATTTTAGTTAAGGTTCCCATTGTGAACCTTTAGGTTTTGTCATCAAGTCATGTATGAAGGACCCTTCTTGGGCATGTTACATTTTTGTATGAGTCATTAAAAGAATAAGAAGGCCCTCCAAGACTGAGCAAAAGCATCTCCTTCAAGTCAGCTACAAGATGGAGTAAATGATCTACACCAAAGGACATGTCGGCTCACCCTCTATCATGTCGGCTTATATGCATGGGCAAATCACTATATATAGGCAGCTCAACTCTCATTTGGAGGCAAGCAATTCGGTCAAGGATAAGTCTGCAATAAAGAAGTGCGAGGATCATAGAAGGAGACCTATATCCAAGCGAAGGAAGGAGGAACATAATTAAGATCATTTCTAATCTATTTTTGGGATAATCTACTCCACTTGTGTGAGGAAAAGGTGTTGTCCACTGCAGAAGAAGTTGAGTTCTTGTTGTGATACTCGTAGGTCAAAACAAGGAGACGATCAAGGTGCATTACAAGCCAAGTTACCAAGGAAGAGACCTCCAAAAAAAGCGAAGGAAATCAAGGCACAAGAGAAGGTCATTTACATGTGCTAGGGTTTCTGAATTAGGGCCGAAAAGGGTTGCAGGTCTGAAGAAGAGTCAAGAAAGCTGAATTCTAAAGGGTAGCCGAGAAGGAGGAAGGAGCAGAGGTTTGACTATTGTTGACTAAAGCAAGAAGGATCTCATCAAGGAAGCATTGCGTCTTGGTCTTGGAGTGGCAAATAGGTCAAGGGTCTTGGTCTTTGTATTCGTCAAATTGAAGTCTCTATAAGAAGAAGAATTCGTTTTGGGTTTTCCTCTCGAGTGGGAGAGGTTTTGGCCCTGGCTGATAGCCTACATCTTGTGTTCCTTGTCTCTTTATAGTTTATGCTTTGGTCATTATTTGATGAAGAAAGAACAATATAATAATCTAACTAAAGAGAAGATCCTAATCTAGTAAAGTAAAAAGCATTCACAAGCAAGTTATCATTAATAGAGAAATCACTTAATCTTGACGCCCTAGATTTCTCAACATGGTATCAAAGCTAAAGTGACAAAGTCAAGGAAGGGCATCTTATCAAGGGACCCTCAAGGATCAAATCTCGATGAAGGCATCAAAGTGAATTTAGAAGATCATCTTGAAGTCAAGATCTACAAAAGAAGTATCAAAAACCCTAGATTAAAAAAGAAGTCCACACTAGAAAGAAGTCTTGAAATCCTCAAGTCATCTCAAGAGACCTCAAAGACCCTACTCAAGTTGAAGGACTCATACATCAAGTTCCTTTCTAGATAAGCAAGACCAAGATCATTGTCATCAAGATTCTAAGGCAATTCCCCTCTTGTTGAAGCAAGGTTCTTACCATTGAAGACATCATAAAGAAGTCATCATTGATCATCATCAACAAAGACATCACCAAGGATCTAAAGAAATCTCCCTCTCTGTGGGATCAAGGATCATTCTTGAAGAAAACTATCTTCATCAAGGAGAAGTTTTATATTCTCTATACTATCATCAACATCAAGGAAGCAGCAAGTAGAAGGAGCATCCCATCAAGTAAGTATATTTATGTTCACATCTGAATCTGTCAAAATGTCTTTTTGCAAGGAAAGCAACAAATTGGTTGGGGCTTCAAACTATCTTGCATGGAAGAAAAGGACAGATTTGAATCTCATTGAAAATGAGGTTATGGAACATGTCAAAGGATCTATCGCCAAACCAGCAAAATAAGATGCTCAAGCACTTGCAAAATATATGAAAGGGAAAGTTCAGGCTCAAAGGATTCTCATAGAATCCATCAAGGATCCCCTCATTCCATATGTATCAAAACTCGAAACTTCAAAAGAAATTTATGGCAAACTGGTAGAGTTGTATTCCATAAGCAATGTTGGAGAAGTCGTCTCATTAAGGCAAGAACTCTACAAGCTAAAGATGCCAAAAGAAGAAGGAATAGCCTCATACTTTATGAGGATATCTGAAATCAAGGATCAACTTCAAGATGTGGGAGAAGTCATGTCTGATAGAGAAATGACCACAGTAGTACTAAATGCACTACCAGAGGAGTGGGGTAACTTTACTTCAAGTATTTATGAGAAGAAAGAAGCCACTCCATTCCAGGATTTATGGTCACTATGCAAGAATGAAAATCCAGGCTAAAGGCAAAATTTGATGTAGAATCAGGGGAGCAAAACCAAGCTTATGCTACAATGACAAAGAGAAAGGGAAAATTTGGAAAGTTTGGTTCTCAAAAAAAGAAGAAGAACAGAGCTAAGATTCAATTCTTTGGATGTCAAGAATATAGGCATTACAAAAGAGATTGTCCTAAGATCAAGAAGGACGAAAACAAAAGAGGAAGAGAAGAAGCCCATATCACCAAGGAAGTAGAGGAAGCTGAAAAGAAGAAATCCAAGAAAGAGGAAGTAAAGATCTCTATTATGATTGAGATAGTCTTCCTCTCCTAGCTCTTTTCAAATTTTATTTTCAAGTCTTCCTGTTGTAAAGTATAACAATTAGGAACCATTAGAAGCATGATAGGATGCATCATGTTAGGAAATAGCATCATAGGAAGCATTAGAAACAAGAGCTCATGACATCGTCATAGGGAAGCATGAATGATAGCTGAAGTAGGTCTATGAAAGAATATAGCTCTTGGAAACCTCATTCGAAGCACTTAAGGGAAGTCATCTAGTATAAGGCTCATCATACATTTGTCAAAAGGAAACATCTACTAGATGAGGACACTCAAGATCTTCTATTGGAATCTTCGTTAGAAGGTTCACCAATCAAAAGGAAGCAAGGGTTTCATTAGGAATTCCAACTTGTGGAATTCATGGGATAAGAGTATGATGACAAAAGAGGTAAAGCAAATCAAGGCATTCAAGTTCTTTCAATCAAGGACGCTGTTGAAGGAAGTCTGAGATGACCTAAAAAGAAAAATGAGGTATGTATGCTTATATTCGATATTGAAGAGTCATGTCATATGGTTGCAAGTAACATAGATAAATGCTCTATCTCAAGAGCATGATCAAAAGGACAGGATCTCCTCCTCCATTAAAAGGATGCAGGAAGGCATGGGTCACACATTGTCTAGATGAAATCAACAAAATATGTCCTCATACGAAATATGAGGTGGTTGATAGTGATTGGAGGAACTCTGATTAAAAGTCCCTGGGAAGAAAATGTGTGAAGAAAGAAATTAAGAGATCATGAAATATGCATCTATGGAAAAGGGCAATCAACATCCGAGGACTGAGAGATCTAACTAGGATATCACCATGAAAGATATGTAGACTCTGATGAAGTCTGAAAAAGAAAGAGACCCTTGACAGCATATATCTTGGGGAGATGTGTCAATATGTATGCAGGATGTTGATGCAAACTAGAAGATGTCATGATGAAAAACCATCACAAAGGTAATTTTTATTTAATGTTCATTCCTTTATTTTTGAACGATATATGTACAGGCTTATGCAGGGCTACCAAGGGAAGATCTATGGATATCTTCCACCCATGATGTCCATGCAGTAGGATGAAAGATCCTTAAGGAAACATGGCATGAAGAAGGCAGCATAGCATGAAGGAAGCTAGATAAGAACTGATGAATCACTTTCCAATGAAAGGAATAATGACATGATTGACTCATGGATGAAAGTGATGGATGGTCTGTCCCTTACGAAGAAATCCCAAAACATGAAGACTCTCGAATAAAGAAAAGAAATTCATGACATTGTGAGGAAGGAGTTATTCAAGCAGCTGGTTGTCCCATCATCTCCACCTGAAGAGCTATTGTAGGTCCCTAATTAAGAGGGAGCCTGGAAACAAGTTTCTTACTTGGTAGAAACTTGGAAGCAAAATTCCTAAGCCAAGAGGGAGCTTAGGTACATTCCTTCTGTAGGAATGAGTACATTTCTTCATTGGAATAGGTATGTCCTCCCTAATTAAGAGGGAGAGATAGACACATCATTCTTGTTTTCACTTGGGAAGACAGAATGGAGGATTGGGTAAACATCTGGTATTCGATGCTCTTTGAGGATGAATTACAGCATCCAAGATAAGCGTAGTCATAGAGGACCGATATTCTTTGAGCACTCGGAATCCAAGACAAGAATAGTCCTAGTGGAACACACCCTGAGAACTCGGCTGGGGTATTCTCTGAGAGAGACAATGATGGGGGTGTTTATACATCATTGATCTCGCCAACATTGAACTCAGATCTTGTAAAGAGATAGAGTTGTTAGTTAAGGCCTTGCTATGTGACAATGCTCATTGATATGATGCTATACAGATGGGTTACCAATCCAACTCTCCTTATGAGAATTCTTCAAATTGAGAATGTCCTAGTACCATTATGAATACCTCCCTAGTTAAGAGGGAGTGTTGAAAAGTGTAACTAAGTTCGGTCTTCATAATGACGTGTAATTGTGATTTTATGTAATCGATCTAAAGAAGAAAATAAAATATTTTTGTAGTACTTGAATCATGGGTTTCATGATCAAGGAATTTTATTTTAGTTAAGGTTCCCATTGTGAACCTTTAGGTTTTGTCATCAAGTCATAAAAGCCAAATTGAGTCAATGTCATGTATGAAGGACCCTTCTTGGGCATGTTACATTTTTGTATGAATCATTAAAAGAATAAGAAGGCCCTCCAAGACCAAGCAAAAGCATCTCCTTCAAGTCGACTATAAGATGGAGTAAATGATCTACATCAAAGGACATATTGGCTCACCCTCTATCAAGTCGGCTTATATGCGTGGGCAAATCACTATATATAGGCAACTCGACTCTCATTTGGAGGCAAACAATTTGGTCAAGGATAAGTCTGCAATAAAGATGTGCATGGATCATAGAAGGAGACCTATATCCAAACGAAGGAAGGAGGAATATAATTAAGATAATTTTTTATCTATTTTTGGGATAATCTAATCCACACGTGCGAGGAAAAAAGGTTGTCCACTACAGAAGAAGCCGAGTTCTTGTTGTGATACTCGTAAGTCAAAAAAAGGAGAAGATCAAGGTGCATTACAAGCCGAGTTGCTAAGGAAGAGACCTCCAACTAAAGCGAAGGAAATCAAGGCACAAGAAAAGGTCATTTGCATGTGCTAGGGTTTCTGAATTAGGGCCGAAAAGGGTTGCAAGTCCGAAGCAAGGAAGCCGAATTCTGAAGGGTAGTCGAGAAGGAGGAAGGAGCATAGGTTTGACAATTGCTGACTAAAGCAAGAAGGATCTCATTAAGGAAGCTTAGTGTCTTGGTCTTGGAGTGGCAAATAGGTCAAGGGTCTTGGTCTTTGTATTTTTCAAATTGAAGTCTCTATAAGAAGAAGAATTCGTTTGGGATTTCCTCTCAAGTGGGAGAGGTTTTGGCCCTGGCTGATAGCCTACATCTTGTGTTCCTTGTCTCTTTATAGTTTATGCCTTGGTAGTTGTTTGATGAAGAAAGAACACTATAATAATCTAACTAAAGAGAAGGTCCTAATCTAGTAAAGGAAAAAGCGTTCACATGCAGTTATCATTAATAGAGAAATCACTTAATCTTGATGCCCTAGATTTCTCAACACCTTGGTTGATCCAAATCTACTTGTTGCCCTTCCTTGGAGCTAGCACTCACTGACAAGACTCTCTCAATCTTGTGTTGTTGTAGTGTGTCTTTCCCATGTCCCTAGCTTTTCTTTTATAACTTTACATTGAGTTAAATCCCTAACCCTAATCTCCAAAGTGATTGACGACCGAGATTAAATCTTGCCTCACTTGAGATCAATGGTTGAGATGAAAACATATTCACTAAAGTAATTTATTTTATTTTTCCTAAGTTTCTTTAGTTCAGTAAGCCAACATAATAATGTGTTTTTTCCTAAGTTAGACTTAGGCTAAGTTACATTAGCAATTTTCTCACACAAGAGAAAGTACCTAAGGAAACTGTGGATGACTTCTACACGACTAGACACATAGGTTTGTGCAGAAGTACCCACTTGAGCTGCAAACATCTACAAGGGGAAATTACATTAACATTAATTTAGCAAATCAATTATTCATTCCATAACCAAATATAATTGAGAATAAAGATGTTTCTTATTTCAAAGCACAATATGAAATTAAGGACTTGCAAGTAATAATTGATGATTATGAATGTATATCACAATTCAATGTCATAACTATGTTTGAAGGAAAGATTGACATAATTCTCGGGTTACCCTAGTTTGAAAAACCAGGTACCTTCGTATTAAACATGGAGAAAAGAAATGGCATTTTCCTATAAGAAGATGACGACATTCTAGGACATTACGATGAAATCAAAATCGATAATACCTTCATCAAAAGACTTTAAAGATATCTTGAACGTGATGCTTCAAAAAAGTCAAAATTCGATAACAAGGATGCAAAAAGAATTTGATGAAGTTCGTGTTCCCCGCATTCACAAGTTAGCACAAGGGTTTAATTATTGTTTTTACTTGGAAGTGCATATTTGGTTCTGGTCATTGTTATGGTTTATCATTTTGTTATGTTTATGTGTGATAAGATGTGTTAATAGTAAATACCGCAGTACATCCATGTTAGAGATCTACTACCAACAACAGAGAATTATGATGATGTCCGAAAGATGGGGAAGCAGTATGTTGGCACAAAATCGGCAATTGGTAACAAATGAACCAATTTAGGAAGATGATGAATTTGTATAATCCACCTATCCAAAGGTGGAGATGAATTGGAACTCATCATTATCAAGGTTACAATCTTCAAGGGTACAAGGAAATATAAATTGGTGTTATACTTCATTCGAGGAGGCAGCAGATGAAAAAGCAAAGAACTAGAAGATACCAGTGGCATCGGAATTAGCATGATTATCATGACTTCTTCAATATGATGTAATCCAACCAGAGGCCTATCAAGATGAATGCTGCGCTGATTGCTGAAAAAATAAGTGCTGTGTGACCCTTAAAACGCAGCTCTTTATTTTAAAATGCTGAAGTTCAACATTCCTGTGAAAAATAAACTGGTATTATACTTCATTCAAGGAGGCAGGAGATGAAAAAGGAAAGAACTAGAAGGGACCAGTGGCATTGGAATTAGCATGATTCTTATGACTTCTTCAATATAATGTAATCCAACCAGAGGCCTATCAAGATGAATACCAAAGTCTGACTGCGCTGATTGCTTTAAAAATAAGTGCTGCATTACCATTAAAATGCAGCTCTTTATCTTAAAACGCTGAAGTTCAACATTCCTGTGATAGTGAAGTATCAATCTTGAAGATGGTTGCAGGCAAATACCCTTCAATTTTTGTTTTATTAATTATATAGTTCCCATACCTATTCACAGTAAAAAGAAGCTTCGCAACCATGAAATCTATCAACATCCAAGGTCATTGTAGCTATGTAGTCTTCCAACTTGCACCACCTTGTTATTGCAACTTGTTTTCTTGGTGCAATAATCCTCATAAAATTTTGGAAAATATCATTTTACAAAATGATGGTTGAATGATTTCTTCTTTATTTTTCAATTTTATCGTGAAAGGCTCTTTGAAACAAAAGTCTGAATTCGCATAGAGCATTTGCACTGTGCAGAAATTTTCACCTCTGATCACAGATTGGGTCAAATACCAACACTTGACACAGGTTAAAAAACAAAGCCATGCAAGAACTACCATAAAGTTTCCTTGAGAGTAATGATCAAACGGGAAAGGGCTGCTTTAGCAAGTGAAAAATAACAACACATCTGCATTTCAGAGTCATTATTACAAAATAATATCAGATTTTTCCAGTTACCTCAACAGTAGTAATACCCTCCAGAGTCTCTACCTTGACATCACTGACATCCTCTAAAGCCTGCACATTGACATCCGATCATATACTAGAATAGTTGTTGCATCTTTTGAAACAGTTGGCTAGGGATAAAATTTTCCAAATGATTTCTCTACTGAAAAGAGACCAGCCTATTCAGATTGGTACGGGATATATCAAGTAGCAGGAGAAGTTGTCACCTGTAATGCCTGGGAAACCTTCCCCACCAATGACTCACTGATAGTGCCATCAGCCTTTGCATAGAACAGAAATACAGTTGTTGCCATCAGAAATTCAATTCCACTTTAAAAAGCACTAAAATTAACAAACATAAAGGTATATAATGCACCTTTTTTTATGACTTTTTTAGTCAAAATGAAATTACAACTAAACTTCTGAAGAAAAATCTCAATTGACAAAGAAAACATCAATAAAATTGTGCACAAATAACAAAATCTGCCCATCATGCATGGACAGCTCCAAAGGTGAAAATAACATTTACAGCTGTCAAAACCTCAATTTCACAGCCGGTTTTTGATACTTTAGTATTTACCCCAACTTGGTCTACCCTCTTTGCCAGTTATGCTTAGATGCTTTAGTGCTACTTAGTATTAGATTTAATTTTGTTCAATGTTGGGTCATGCCTCATCCACTCTCCTTTGGCTATTAAAGCTAGCCATACTTTTGAGTCCCATTGACCTACATTAGTCATTTGTGGACACTGATAAAATTTCAAACTTTAATTTCAATTTCAATTATAAGAATCTTCTAGTAACAGTCTCAACATAGAGAGACCCACTCAATGGTCAATATTATTAACATCAAAGAAAAAGACAATCACTCTAAGCAACAAATGACGAGCTGAGTTCCAGAGTATATCTCATAGTAGAAATCACAGAACACTAAGACCTCAGGTCTCCCCTCAGCACCCCCCCCCCCGGGAGGCCAAACAATATCCTCAAGACCGTTGCAGAGGTGCCAAACAGCACATCAGTTCACTCACACTCAGAGCATCAGAGGGATTAGTTCCCGATAGTTTCCGAGCAGGGTGCCCTCCCCCCCGGATGGACTCCTCCCCAACCCTAGCGGAGTAGCCAAAAGTCTTATCCAGAGCTTCTTTAGTTCGGCCTCAGATGCTAGAAGTCTCCTCACTCCTACACATCCCCCCCAAGATTGTGCAGCCAGACACCTCGTTGGATCCAGAGGACTCTAATAGAGAGCCAGCGCTGCTATCACCCCCCTCGCTGTTGGCTATCAGACTCGGGCATTCTTGACATCATCGATCTCCAAAGAACTTATTCACATAGTCTTCTACATCACTGGGGGCCTTTGATCTGGTTATATACATATTTATGAGGCCATCTATTGTTGTATCCTTCTTTACTTCATTTTATCCTAGATTTAGCTTTGGCATTTTCTAGGAGATGCATTTGCACTTCCACATTGTACTTGTACTGGATGTATTATTTCGTCCCATTTACCTACTTTTGTGGTCATTCGTTTGGACATTAATAAAATTATCTTATCTTATCTTACTCCATGGAAAACAAAACAGAATAATCCAAGAGACGATTTTGGCAACAACTGGAACCATTCTAGCCAAGATTGGAGCGTGTATACTGCAACTATAGAGTTTAGGACTTCATTGGGCACCTCCAGTTTGTAGGCGATACATGGCAAGGGGATGGTTTGAACTTTGTGCCTCAAGTCAGTAGGGTCAGCTTTGTACAACTTCAACCCGGGTGTGGCTGCTTACAAAGATAGGTGCCTCGTCTATCAATACATAGTGTAGAATATGATATTCATCAAATACAGTAGATTCCTGACAAAAAATTTGGCATCTATATGGGCACATTTACAACAGAGGATTCCAGCTCCTTTAGGAAGAGCACGGCTTGCATTCATGTGGGGCTTGCACTTTTCACTAGTTAAAGGAGCATTGAAAATCCAGTTTAAGCTCATTTGGGAACTGTGCAATCCCTGTTAGGACTCTAGGAGCATAAATTGAGATTTTTTACCAGCTCAAAACGTCTATCAGTTAGGCAGAAAGACAACAGATTTTGGCACCTTGGATAAACCCCGTTCAAAGGCAACTGTGCTCCAGAAATTCAGTTGAGAGATAGTGCGATCATCAGGGTAATTGACTGTCTCCTTACATATACTTTGGTTTTCCAAGCATATTCTTGATCTGCTCTCTTTGGTAGATACTGACAATCTTATGTGCAAGCTGGTGTTCATGGATTTCCAAGTAGTTCTGAAGTCAAAACATGGTTTTTTGATCATCTGTCATGGATATTTGACATGTCACATCATCAATGTATTTACTTGTCAAAGGAATGGATCCCATTATTGGTACTATGGGCCAGATTCCATGAGGGAAACTCAGTTACTGTATTTTGCAGATTTTTTGAGAAATTAACGTTGAAGTGAGGGGGCAGTGGGAACAAAACAAGTCTTTCCCTGAAAGTAACCTAGTTCTTGTTCTTTAAGCAACATTTAATTTTGACCCCACAAACCTTAGGGCTCAAACACAACGCCATGCCCATTAGGCACCCATGTTCTCACCCTGGCTTGCGAGGTCCACATCAGTCAGTTACAAATTTCCAATCATCAAGTGGCTGTTGGGGAAAAGGCTAACTTCAACAGATCTAATCCAGATATTTTGAATAACACCGGAAGTTCTATCATTGTCTGTGGATCATTCCCTAGTACCCATATTCTATTCAGAATTCCAGCACATCCTGAAAACTTGTTTAGCATTTAAAAACCAGGCAAAGTCCTCAGACTACAGCGCCATAAATTTCTTTAAACTGTAACAGCTCCCACTATTACATAGCAACCCCTGCTCAGAAAATTCTCGAAGTCGGAGCCATCATCAATGGAATCTGAGCCCCACAAGTTACTACAATCTTACCACAATCCTCTGACATAAACACCCAACAATAATATCAGGATGACCCCAAACCAAGGTTATCAGTGTTGAAAATGTGGCAGCCAGGCTCCCACTTCCCCATGTTAAAAACTATACCATACCCAAGTTAGTCTCAAAATTCACTGATATTAGTCACAGACACAGAAAAATCTGAACCATGCCATGCCCATTATTCCTGCAGTTGTATGAAAAAAATAACCCACTGCAGATTCTGGTAACCATGTGGGTATTAATTTATAAAATTATGTTCTGCTTTAAGCCAGCAATACACACCTACGCGTGTGTACGGAAGAAACTAAAATATCAGTTCTGAATTACCTTGAACAACATGGTGAGTTTGTCAGATTGTGAAACAACAGCAGAGAGTTGTTGCTCCTCCTGGGTCCCCTCTGAGACCAGTTCAGTATCCTCTGCTACTGCCCTTAATCTCCTCCTCTGCTGTAAATCTTTTGCTCGTATTATTCTGTGGCTCTCCATGTTCCCAGCCATGCTATTTTGCACTCCCACAGTACTGAATCTGCAGCAGCTGAGCATTGAAGTATATGGATTTGGAATTGAAATACATTTGGAAATGGGTTTAGCGTTATTGAACCAACAAACTGTCCTCTGATGATTGGTTGAGAAGGAGAATGTCGGGGGTGCCATCGCCATTGCTATTCCTGAGTCGTGAGCTACTCTACTCCTCGGTGGCGTTTGGGTTGTGGGTTTTATCCACAATCAAGGTGTGTGTAATATTTGTTGTTTGTCTTCCCGTTATGAATATATGAGGTTATGGTTATAAGTGATTTTAATGAATGTTGATTGTTATTAGTTAAAATATAATAATTTGGAGAGTATTTGAGCTGGTTATTTTAAATTGAAAAGTATATATGATAATTCTTTTTAAATAATTGTAAAAATGGTAGGAATAGTAATGAACCTATCATTTATGAATTATTTTTTATAAAAATACAAATAATTTAAAAGTAAATTGATAATTTGGATGTTGTTATATAAATTAATTGAAATAAAATTGGGGTAATTATAAAAATTAAATAATTGATAAACATCCATTTTAATTTAGGATAATCATCTAAACATTTATTTAATTGATAAACATCAATTTTAATTTATGATAATTATCAAAACATTTATTTTATGATACATTCTAAATTGCTAAAATTAAAACAAACATTAAAATTAACTTAATTATACTTTTATTATTGTCAATATAGAGTTATCTTTATTTCAGATCTACCAAGTGTTTAATGAACTCAAATATCTCAAAATGTAAACATCTGGTCTTCATGATGAATCACACATTTGTTCCTCATGATGAATCACACATTTGTTCCTCATGATGAATTACACTAGGCAAAATTTTCTCCTATGTGATTTGTACCAAAAAGGTTCTTCTTAATGTAAACATTCTTTTGAATGCAAAATTTAAACAAAGGTTTACACCTAGAGAGATTTGATTCCTTGAACCTTGGTAGATCCAAAATTAAGATGAATTTATGATGGTTTTTAATAATATTATTTATATTTATATAAATTTCACATCTATATATTTATAAATGTTCTTATTATCCCTGCCGTAGTGGATATTGCAATGGGTTTTTGGTCAAACCCATATTAGTTTGGGTTTGACCAAAAAAAATTGCAAAAATATCTATAGTATAACATTACACATTGAAATAGAAATCAAAGTGTTGGGGAATGTTTATCATCGTTTTTTTGCGGCAACTCGAGACCTGGAGCGCTACCATGAAGCCCTAGCCTTCTGCCTACGCTTCGGCGCCTCTGCACCCTAGATCCCTCTGCCTTGCAGCGCGCAGCTTTGGGCCCCCTGCCCTGCTGCGTCGTTCCTAAGCTTCTCCTTTTGAGAGCTTGTGATTCTGTGGGTTTTGCTGCTGGGAGGGGCTAGTAAACCGGGTTCGCCCCCATGGAGGTCCCGGGCTCGCCCCGAGTAGGCCCTCCCCCCTCCGCCTTCTCTCGGCTCTTGGTCAGCTTGTCGTAGAAGAAAAAGAGTGAAGCAGCTAAATTTGTCAAGAGGCTCGAAGACATTCCTAAAATCTCCCTGCCGCTAGAGACCCCGATTCAAGTCGCCCTCTCCTTGGCTGAGCGGGCCCCGTTGGCCAATTCACTGGTCTATGGCCCTCTCCTAAGTCCACCGAGAACTGGGTCAACAGGAACTGGGCTCCTCTGATCAAGAATAGTGTCACTTCTTACTTCTTAGGAAGAGGGTTTTTCCTCTTCGAATTCACCTCAAAGGACGACAAGGATTTGATCTTCCAGAATGGCCCCTATTTCATGGGCCCCCAGGGCCTTCATCTCAACAGATGGATGCCAGATTTCGACCCTGTAGTTGATGTTCCCATGGCTGTCCTAGTGTGGGTCAGACTCCCAAACCTCCCAGTGCATTGTTGGAACTAGGACTCGTTGAAGCACATCAGCAACGCCCTCAGGAAATTCATAGATCGGGCAAACAGCAAAGATCAATATGACTATGCTCGAATCTGCGTAGAAGTAGATCTAGAGGTGGGTCTTCCGGAAGCCATCAATATCAAAGTAGGAAGCTATACTCACTTGCAGAAGCTAGATTATGAGCAATTGCCTTTCAAATGCCGAAAATGCCATGTCTATGGTCACTTCGCCAAAGGATGTCCATCCAATGCTGAACCAGATAAGGGTAAAGAAGAAGGTTGGAACCAGGTCAAGCGCGCCAGGAAACCCAAAAGCAGGTTGGTCCAAACGGAAGAGGTCCCCAGCAAGCCCCTCCTCAACAACTCCCTCCCAGAATGGATGAAGAAAATAAATTCGCCCCTCTAAGCTCGCAAATAGAGGAAACACAGGAAGCAGACAATAAAAAACCAACCCCCCCGCTAAAGGTTCACCCTCTTCTCCTAAGGGGGTAAGTCTTGCTGAGAGTTCCAAAGGAAACACTGTCGAAGTCGAGGAAGTTGAGCAAGAATCTGATAGCTCAGAGGAAGAAGGTGAAATAGGAGAATCCCAAGCTTCGATAAGGAGATCCACAAGAGGCCGCAAAACAGATCGGGAAAAAAGAGAGCAAGAAACTTTCAAAGATAAGCTCCAAGGCAGCCAACCAACCCTTAAGAAGCTATTAGCATCAAAACCAAAGATGGTGAGAAACCAGCCGCAAGGCTCCAAGGGAGCCAACCAGAAATACAAATGATGAAGATTGTCTCCTATAACTATAGAGGTATGGGGAGCAGAACCAAAGAAGAAGCCATCAAAAGTTTAATAAGAATAGAAGCTCCTGACATACTCCTCATCCAGGAGACCAAACTAGAAGACTTTGTCTTCCTTCAGGCAAGTAAGAAACTCTGGAACAAATGTGAGGCGAAAGAAATCCCAGCCCGAGGGGCTTCCGGTGGGTTGGGCACTCTCTGGAACGCTAGCAAATTCTCAGTCATTTCTGAGATCCTCAACACTCACTGGCTGTTGTTAAAATTGCAGCATTTAGACTCAAAAGAGATTATTAGTCTCTTCAATGTGTATGTTCTTGTGAACGCTGGGGAAAAAAAGGCCTGTTGGGAATCCATAAGAAGCCAAGCAGACCTTGTCAATCTTGAGAATATTATCATTGCAGGAGACCTAAACCTCACCCTCTTATCAGCAGACAAAAGAAGAGGCAGCATAGTTTGAGATCCGACAAGGGAATGGGCAAAGGACCTTATGCAGGACTAGGACCTACTAGACATCAAGCCAATCTCTGGTAAGTACACTTGGACTAATAAAAGAATTGGTCATGGCCACATTGCTGCGAGGTTGGACAGATTCTTTCTCCAAAGCTCTTTTCTTCTGCTTGGATTAGAGGCTAGAGTTCACATTCTCCCATGCAGTAATTCTGATCATAAACCCATCAAGCTGGAATTGGTGTTTCAGCTTGATCTTGGACCAATTCCCTTCAGATTTAGCTCGCTCTTGGCTAAGGAATCGGACTTCATGCAACTAGTCAAGGGCGTCTGGATGCAGCCAGTCAAAGGCTCCCCCTTTTTTCGTCTGGGAGGAGAAGCTCATAAGAGTGAAAAGGGCTTTGAAACGTTGGGCTAAATCTCTGCCCAATCCAGCCATTGAAAGGAAAATTTCCAACACACTCTGGAAATTCATCATCTCCAAGCTGAAATAGCTGACATAACAAAAGAGATCCTAGATAAAGAAGCCCAGCTCCAACAAAAATATCACAAGGCTTGTCTAGCTAAGGAAGAGTACTGGAGACTTAAGTCTCATAGTCTTTGGCTTAAAGCAAGAGACAGGAACTCTTCCTTCTTTCACAAACAAGCTCAAGCAAGGAAATGTACCAATTCCATTTCCGAAATCAGAGATGGCACCACCATTTACAAGGATAATGCAAGCATCAAAAAAGCAACCTCCCTTCACTTTAAAACCCTGTATAGTGAAGATATAGATCTGGATCAAAACTCTGATACAATGGATGTGGTCCCCTCCTTGATTACTGTTGAAATGAATCATCTTCTTGAAGCTAAAGTCACCAAGAACGAAGTCAAGGATGCCCTCTTTGCTATGGACCCAGACAAAGCCCCTGGGCCGGACGAATTCTCAGCCAGATTCCTCCAAACTTGCTAGTTGATTGTGGAAAAAGATCTTTACAAAATGGTTCTTAAGTCCCAAGTCTGCCATAAAACCGAAGTCTACATGAACTCTACTTTTCTTGCTCTCATCCCCAAAGAGAAAGGAGCCAACTCCTTCAACAGGTTCCGCCTGATTTCACTCTGTAATATTGGTTACAAGCTGATTACCAAAATCATCGCTAATAGGCTGAAGCTCATCCTCCCCAAAATCAGATCGGAAAGTCAAGGAGGATTCATTCAAGGTAGACAGATAGTGGACAAATTCATTCTGGTCCAAGAGGCAATCCACTCAAGCCTAAGTCGTAATGAAAAAGGTATGGTTGTTAAACTTGATTTAGCAAATGCATTCAATAGAGTTAGGCATAGTTTTATGCTGAAAGTCTTACAAAACCTTGGATTTGGTGAGAAATCTATAAATTGGATTCGGGCTTGCATTTCGGAGCCTTGGAGTTGGATTGCTCCATTAGTAAATGGCAGAGCTGCTGATTTTTTCAAAGCCACTAGAGAGCTCAGGCAGGGGTGCCCTCTCTCACCCCTTCTTTTTGTTCTTCAAGCCTTTGTTCTCAGTTTTTATTTAGACAAAAAAATGATGGATCAGGAAATCGCTGGGCTTTGCATAGCAAGAGGTGTTAAAAACATAAATCATGCCCTCTTTGTGGATGACACCTTGTTATTGGGAGTTGCTTTTGTACTTATTGCCTCCGGATTTAAAGGAGTTCTGGACGAGTTTTGTATGGCTTTGGGAAGCAGTCTAAACAATTGCAAATTCCATATGTATTGCTCTAACACCACTTCCAGCTTGCTCAACTCCATTTCCAGAACCTTTGGTTTCGCTAACTCCTCAAATTGGACTTCCTTCAAGTACTTAGGCCTCCCTGTATTTCTCAAAAGAGCATACAACAGAGATTGGATCCCTCAATTGGAGAAATTTAAGAACAAATTGCTTGCCTGGGGCTTTTCCTAGCTTAACATTGTTGGTAAGTCCGTTCTTATCAAATCAATCCTTAACAGTCTTCCCTTATTTCAATTTTCTGTCCTTCTTGCTCCCACTAGCATTATAAGACAAATGGATGAGATCATTCGAATTTTTTTTGGAAAGGGGGCAAACAGAATGAGAAAAAGATTCTGCTAGTCAACTGGGAATCCATCTTCAAACTGTTGTTGGAAGGAGGGTTTAATTTCAAAAATCTTGGCTATCATAATATTGCCATGGGAGCTAAGCTTATCTGGAGAATTATTGCACCTAACCCTGCCTAGGCGCAATTAGCTCTTTGGAAAAAATACTTCAAAGGTCAGCGCTCCTGCTGTCTAGATCACCCTCTGACGCACCCAAATACGCCCTTCCTGAATCTTTGTATCAAATCCTGTCCTCCTATCAATGCTCATGCCTACTAGATTCTTGGTAATGGAAAAAGGATCAACCTTTGGACAGACAGAATAATGAACCACGAGCCACTGGGATACTGTCACTCACTTCAAGCGCTGCACAGATGGATGAAGGACGCTGCTTTGCGTTCCCTGTGGGACATTTTTGTCTGGCAGAATTCACGATGGGTTGGCTAGAATATTGAAACGCCCCCAGATTTAGCTATGGAGCACGAGGTCTTGCTCTCCAAGCTCCACGGATTGGCTCCAATGCTGATTTGAAAACGGGACTCAAGAGGTTGGGGTGTGTAGGCTGGTGGATACACCATTGCTCAAGGATACGCCAAGCTGTGTGAGTGCCCTCATGTGGCCACGAATCTAAAGCCGTGGAAAGGGATATGGCATTATCCCTCCTTGCCAAAAATCGATTTCTTCAACTGGCTGCTATGTCACTCCAAAATCTTGATAGATGATAATCTTCAGAAGTGAGGCTTCCATGACCCTTCAAGGTGCAGTCTTTGTAAGGTAAACCAAGAAAGCGTTTCACATCTGATGCTTGAATGTACCTTCACATTGCACATTGCCCTCCTTCATTCCTGATTTTTTTTATAAATGGCTACAAAGGTATCTTGGCCCTCCTCCAAAAAACAAAATTATCAGAGCTACTTGGTCCACTCTCCCTAAAATAATCTGTTGGCAGGTTTGGCTTGAGCAAAATAAAAGGATCTTCGGAAACTGAGAACAAGATACTAAGCTTGTGGTAGTTAAAATAAAATGTCAGTTAAAAGAGTGTCTAAGAGGCCATAAAGATGATTTAAGTCTCAGCTAGGAAGATATAAATTGGGGCTCTTCTCTCGATCTTCAGTTCCAAAAAATTACAAAGAGTATCTCCCTCCCAAAAGAATGGCAAATAAGGGCTACAACAAAAGAGTTCCAGGGATGGATTTCAAACCACCAGAGACACTTTCTATTTTTTGATGGGGCTGCAAAGGGAAATCCTGGAAGAGTTGGCGCTGGAGGAGTCATTTTGAATCCAGATGGCTTTAGGATCCACAGTTTCGCCTGGGGTTTGGGCATCGCTTCTAGCATTCAAGTTGAGGCTTTGGCTCTTTTCCAAGGTCTCAAGATTTTGAAAGTGCTGAACATCAAGGAGGCTAATGTTATTGGGGACTCTCAGGTTATCATTAACACTATGGTGACTCATTCTAAGCCAACGGACCTAAGGCTGATCCATAGAATTACAGACCTTGGAGACTAACTCCGGAATTTGAATTTCTACCACGTGTTGAGAGTCAATAATAAGGAGGCGGACATTGAAGCTAACCAAGCAGCCCTTCTTACGGCTGGAGCCCTGCTCAGAGGCTGACATTGAAGCTAACCAAGCAGCCCTTCTTACGGCTGGAGCCCTGCTCAGAGGCAGACAAGAAATATGGGAACAAATTCCTTAATTTAGAAAGATGTCATGTTTTATTACCTATTGTTAAATCAATTTGTATGTATCCACAATATTTTGGAAAATCTCTGAAATTGACCGCATAGTAGCAGCTAAAAAGATATGTAAGCTAAGCATAAATGCCACGACCTTGCAAGGTTGTGCAGCACTTCTAGATTTAGACTCACCTTTTGTAATCCGCTCTTTGGCATTAAGGCTAAGTATCTAATATATCCACTACCCGTTTCTATAAAAAAAAAACATTACACATTGAAATATATGACTGGAAAACCACTCAAACTCTTGTTGGGCTTCTAGTGATTCTGGTGATTCTCTATGGTTGTGAACTATGGTCCAACAGTACATTTGACATGCAGTGGAGACAAATTGAGAAAATTCAGAAGCGTTCGATTATAAACAAATTTAAGATTAAAAGTGCAGTTGCTTATGCTATCTTGTTAAGTGAAACAGGGACTGCTCCTATTGAAGCAATTGTTATGGTGCGAGTAATAAAGTATTTAAAAAAAAATGGGCAAATGGAAGAGGGTAGATGACCTAAGGTTGTCTTTAATGATAGATTGTGCAAGAGCAAAAAAACTTTGATGCAACAAAATAACAAATGGTTTAGTAAATGGGGTATTTGCTTGAACGCGTGTCCCATAAACAACAAAGAGATAAAAGCTTTTGTTATGGAAAAGTTCCACAAGCATACTTGGGATAAGGAGCTAGGAAGAAAGAAAAAGTACCATATTGAAGTGTTTAATCCCACTCATAGTCATCAACCAAAAGCATACATAGAGTGCCAAAATTCTTAGAGTGCCAAAATTCTTATATTCTCATCAACTTCGTTGTGAAATAAGGCGCTGGAAAAGGCCAAAGGAAGTGTGGGAGGAAAGAGTATGCATTTTTTGTTCTTCCAGAAAAGTGGAAACAGAAAAACATTTTATTTTAGAATGTGAGGCCTTCAAAGACAACATGGAAAGTTATGCAGATATGCTGGCAGCTAGCTCTTGGGATAGTCTATTTAGCGAGGGGTTTGTTGAGAAGCTGTGAGCATTTATTTTGAAGCTTCACAGAAAAAGAGCCGAATACATCAAGCAGATGAAGAAGCAATCTATCCCATAGGCTATCTTTAGTCTCGTGGACATTAAAATAATTTCTTTCTTTCTTTCTACACATTTTTAACATTAAAATTTTCTCAATCCAATAGCTACAGAAACCATGGTTATGGTTTAAATAAATAATTATGATTTTTTAAAATAGTTTGATTTATTTATGTTTAATTTGATTGGCTATCGAATTGAACATGTTATTGCCCCTTGGCCTCTATTAATATGCCCATTACCTCTATTAATTAACCAGAAGTACATAGATCACATCAAGGTGTAGAATGGGCATTTATGATACAATTTGTTTTGGGAAGGTGATAAAATTATTTATTTTTTTTCCAAAGAAAAAAACGAACTTTTTATAAACAAAATAAAAAAGTTACATTGTATATGCCTGAGCATTCTGTTTGCTGTATGAGAGATCATAGAGCTACTGCAGGTTAGGAGCTGCCTTTTCTGTCCAGCAAAAAACAGTAATAGAGCCTTCTAGAGCGAAAACCTCAGGTTTCAGCTCATGTTTCCAGCAAAAAGACACTGATAACAGCCCATATAGGCGGTGCCATGAAGAGGTCCCAATCACATATCTATTTCCCGGGTCTCCTCATAGAGGAAAACAAACCCAAACAGGAGATAGATATAAAGTGAAAGTTATATAAAACAGTTAACCATATACAGCTATAGTCTGATAAGATATAAACAACTATGAATATACTAACAGGAAAAGAAACAAAATAACTAGGAATGAGGTGGTTGATCCGTCATATGGATTAGACCATGGTCTTCCTCTGCTACTCTCCAGCTGCCCAAATCCTGCTGCAAACCTTCCTTAGAAAGCTTGTCTGCTGAAGAATTTCGTTCCTTGTATATATGGCATAGTGAAAACACATTAAATGAAAGCTTTAAATTCAGAATTTCTTCTAATAAAGGTCTCAGCATATAATTTTGACATCTACTTTGTCCATTAACCCATTTTATAACATTTAAAGAGTCCCCAAATATCTGAACTGTGAAGATGTTCCTGTGTATGAGCCAGCAAAGAAGCAGCTTTAAGGCAGACATTTCTGCAAAGTTATTTGTACCATTTCCTAAACCCACTGAAGCTTTTAAATTCTGATTCTTATTTAGATGAATAATCAGCCCTGCTCCTGCTTTATTGTTCTAAGAGGCCCCATCAAAAAAGGCCCATGGGATACCTTCTTTGATTTGTTCCTCTCTTATTTGTCTGGGGTTCCTTTCCTCCTCTGACTTGGGGATATTTGAAAAGATAGAAGTACATTGTAGCCCAATTGACTCAACGAGGGTCTCCTTGTCCAAAAATATGCACCTGTTCCTTGCGATCCAGACCCCCCAAAAGATGATGGGTGGTAGATTCCACATGTTTCCTTCTAGATATTGTTGCCACCATGCGTCCCAGACCTCAGGAAGATTTTCCCTTCCCAGACAACCTGTTTATGGATGAGATTCCCAACCTCCAACCACACTTTTTTAACAATTTGGCAATCTAAAAATAGATGTCTTATTGTTTCAGAACCAGATCTGCATAGGGGGCATCTCCCTAGTCCTTGCTTATATCTGGATTGAAGAATGTCCCAAGTGGGAACTTTCCTTTTTAGAATGCACCAAAAGAATAGTCTGGCTTTTGCTAGGCATTTGAGTTTCCATAAAGGCTTAGCCCACCACTCCGGCTCTTCCCAACCTTTTTTTGACATTAAGAATTTATACCCGAATTTTGGAGCATAAGATCCCGATTTTGCGTGAGCCCATACTAATTGATCCTGTTTTCCTTTCAGCCTTACATTTGATCTAGACAATTCTTGGGTAAAGGCCTTCCACTCTTGCCACCAATGGGGTCTAAGTTCTAACTCTTCTCCAGATTTCCATGCTTGACCCCAGGTTGTAGAAGAACCAATTTTCTCTACCTGACTTAGGAAAAGGATGCCTTTGGACTCGAGGTGTCTGATCAGACCCGGGGAGAGAGCGAAATTTTCATTGCATCCAACCCAGGGGTCTTTTCCTATCCTCATGTTTTCCCCATTACCAATCTGCCAAGCCAGACCTTGTTCAATCACCTTGAAAGCCTCTACAGTGGCTTTCCATACCACCGAAACATTCCTTCCTTTCTTGTTTGGGTTCCTAATCCATTCTTCTAAAGGGGTCGGGTCTATATATTTCCGCTTCACTACTCTTGTCCATAGGTTTTCATTCTTTATGATTCTCCACCCGGACTTGGCTGCCAAAGGAGACTGAAATCAATGAGATTTTTAATTCCCCATCCTCCCCATTATTTAGGCCTTCCCACTTTCTCCCATGCGACCTAAGGGAGCACTGAGTCCTCTTTTGAACCTGCCCAGAGAAATCTGCTGCAAATCCTTCTTATCTTTTCTAGAATCACTTTTGGAACCCATGTCAAAGCTGCCCAATACACCGGCATAGCTAATAACAATGATTTGATTAAGGTCAATCTACCTACTCTAGATAGCCACTTGAAGCTCCAGTGCGAAATTCTGGCTTCAATTTTTGCAAGCAGCCAGTTCCAGTCCTGTTTCTTGTAGGCGTTGGGCTTCAACCAAAAACCCAGGTACTTGAATGGATTTTCCAGATTGTGCATATCAAAAGGAAGAATTGAAGTATTCTGGCTCTTCTCGTGCCTATTAAAGCCTTCCAGAATTAATTGAGATTTCCTGTAATTTATTTGCATCCCTGTCGCTTTCATGAAAAGATCAAGAATGTTTTTGAGTTCCTTGATTTCGTTCATATTCCCATTAGTGAACAATAAGATGTCATCTACAAAGAGAAGGTGGGAAATGAAACAGTTAATAGCAACTTCCAAACCTGTTACACAGCGTTCCCTTTTGGCTTTCTGGATCAGCTAACTCAAGCCTTCTGCAACCAGAAGGAAAAGCAAAGGCGACAGAGGGCATCCTTGCCTTAGCCCTCTTTGCCCTTTGAAGAAAGGGGAGGCTGCACCATTTATGAGAACCGCAAAACTGACACTAGTGATACATCCCATAATCCAGCTGATGAAATCCGTTTTAAAGCCTAAATGAGTAAGGAGCAGCCTTAGGTATGTCCAACTGATTCTATCATAGGCTTTTGACAAGTCAATTTTAATTACTGCTCCTTTCTTGTTCATCTGCTTGACACTATGAATTGTTTCCTGCGCCACTCCTATAGCTTCATGGATCTGACGACCGTCCAAAAAACCAAATTGTTCATTGGAAATGCATCTTGACAAGATCAGCTTTAGCCGGACATCTATCACTTTTGCGGTGATTTTGTAAATATAGTTGCAAAGGGATATAGGCCTAAAGTCTTCAAAGGTCTCCGAGACTTCCTTCTTAGGAATGAGTGTGATGAAGGTTGAATTGAAGGGCTGGTAGACCTCTCCTTTTCTCTTAGACTCTTCAACCACCTCTGTTAGTTCTGCACCGATCTGATCAAAGAAATGTTGAAAGAGTTCTATGGTCCACCCGTCCGGGCCTGGGCTCTTATCTTTGGCCATTGATTTTATAATGCTTTCAACTTCCTCCTTTTAGACTTTTCTCATTATACTATCCGCTTCTTCCTCCTCCACATACCGGGGAAAGCATTGGGCAGTTCTAATTACTTATGCTATAGTTATCTCTCCTTGATCAACAAACAGGTTCTGGAAGTGATTTCTTCCCAGATTCGAGAGCGACTCAAACGTATTGGCCTCCCTGCCCTCATCGTTTTTTAGCTTCCAAATTGTGTTCGAGTTTTTCCTCCCTTTTGCATAGTTATGGAAAAATCTTGTGTTTTCGTCCCTGACCTTAAGCCAAATCGCCCTGCTCTTCAACCTCCATTCCTCCTCTCTATCCAGTAAAATTTGATTCCTTTGGCTTTCAAGCAACAGAATTCTATCCTTGGAGTCCTATGATGCATAGCCATCCGCCTCAGTACTTTCCAACTCCCGAAGTTCTACATCAATTTGATTTAGCTTCTCGTTCTGTTTTTGCTTTCTGGTCTTTGCCCATTCAATAGTTGCTTTCTTAAGTCTTTTTAAGTTTTCCATGAACAGGAAGCATCTATCCTCAGGTGGGTTCCTTCCTAGGGATCTCCAGGTCTCTTTGAAGAGCTTATTGTAGGAATCCTCTTGTAACCAAGAAGCGTTGAATTTAAAGGGAGCTGGCGGTTTAAGAGGGGGTTTGGAGAGCTCTAAAAAGATTGGGAAATGGTCCGAATTTCCCCCCTCTCCCACCCATTGCCGAAACATTGGAATTCTGGAGGTTAGATCTTCGCATAGAAGAAAACGGTCCAACCTTTTTGCTATTCTCGCATCCCCTGTTCTTCGATTTCTCCAGGTGGGTTTTAACTTGATAAGGTTTACATCTATCAGATTGTGAGAACTGAGAAAATTCAAAAAGAAATCTGATAGTGGGTCTTCTCAGGCTGAAGGTTCCCAGGCCTCGGCATTCCCCATAGAAAAATTTAAATCTCCACCTTAATCAAATTTTGGCTTTTCAACACTAATTTTGACAGTAGATCAGTCCAGAAATTTGCTCTCCCCGGAAAGTGATAAAATTATTGCTAACGAGTATAGTCATTTTATATTCCTATTTATAAAAATGGCTAATGATTAATATAATCTAATAAATTGTATATATTATTTAAAATTACATATATAATTTAAAATGATTATTTAAAACCACATATGTAATTTAAAAAGATTTATTAATTGTATGTGAGAGATATACTTTTAAAGGGTAGACGTCACTTAGGTTTTTGTGTGAACTTAACCACATATGATAGATTTTACACTATTAATGGATGAATAATATCCAAAATAATAAGTTGTTTGTAATACGAATAAATATAAAATTTCTCATATTCACAAACTAAGGTATAATAGAAATTTATGGTAGGACCTCCATACCCAGGTCTAATAATAAGATTTTCATAAGGCCATATCCACAAACTATAAAAAGTCAAATGTAAACTATTAATAGTTATTTCTATGTTGGAATATAAATAATGTTAATTTACAAAATTCAATAATGCATTTAATTACAATTTAAATGCAATCTAAGTATAACATTTTAATCTTTTAAATCTTTGTATTTTTATTGTTTTCTACTTTAATGTAGCTATATTTAAAGTAAGCGGCAAAGATTAGCTACTATGTAGCCCTTGTTTTAATTTTATTAAAACCTTGATTGGGTTGAGAGGAGCTCCCCAACCTAATACGCTAGAGAGTTGTAATGTAATGGAATGTCCTGTAAACATTTTGACTTAGTAAAAATAAATTAGAGTTGTAATGTAATGTAATGTGCTTTAAACATTTTGACTTAGTAAAAATAAAATAAAAATAAAAATAAACTTGAGTTGGTCAAGTTATTGGTGGTTTTTGAGGTCTAGGTTTATGAGAACCCATGGTATTCATATGGAATATAACATATTTAAATAGCGAAATTATACTAGGTTAAATCCATCTTAACTTTGGATCTACCAAGAGCTAAAAGGGACAAAATATTTTTCACTCTAAAGATACCTACATATAGCTACATGTTTTTTTTTTTTTTTTTTTTAATGTGATATGCATAAGATTGATGATATATATAGAAGGATAGATAGATATCTAACTTAGGGAAAATATATATATTATAAATATTGAATTTGTATATGTTTATTGATTAAATTTAAAAATGAAGTTGTATGTATTTATTAATTATATGTTTTGAAATATGAAACTTTATAATGTATATTATAATTTTTTAAGGGGGCAAATTGTTTCTAATTTTATTAATAAAAAAAACAAATTCAATTGCATAGATTTATTACTTTTATTATTTTTTAATTGACTCAACAATATGTTTTATTATTATTTACACACATTTATAACCACTACACCATCTCTCTCATACTTAGTTGTAAAGCACTTCTTCGCACAATTATTTTATTAAAATAAATAATAATAATAATAATAATAATAATAATTGCACCAAGAGGCATTGGTAGAGATGTTGTAAAGTAATGTAATGAAAACATTTTAACTCAGTCAAAATAAAATAAAAAGTATAAAGTTAAGATTTACCTTAGCTGCTGCGTGGGGGATCTGCATCGGTGAGCTATTACAAAGCACATCTGCGTGTTGCTCCGCCGATATGGCCCCAAGAGGGGGCCTCGAGGTCGATCCACCTCTTCCGCATGAGTTGATGGCATTCAAGAAACTCGTAGCTGCCTGCAACAAACGCCCAGCCAATGAACACCAACAGAAATTCGTCAAAAGGTTGGAAACCATCCACACGGTTTCCCTACCAACTGAAGAACCCTGTAGATCAGCTCTAAACCTAGCGGAACGAGGGCTCATAGGCTAGTTCACCGCGCTCTGGCCCTCTCCCAAAGCCGTGGATGCCTGGGTGCAAAGGAACTGGAGATGTTTGGTAAAAGAAGGAATAAAAATTCATTTAGTAGGCAAGGGCCTCTTCATGTTTGTCTTCGACTCGATAGAGGACAGGAATCTCATATTCAAGAATGGCCTGTATTTCATGGGTCCTCAGAGACTGTACCTGAATCAATGGACCTCGAATTTTGACCCGACTCAAGATGTTCACTTGGCTGTCCCCGTTTGGGTACGCCTGCCTTACTTACCTCTACACTGCTGGAACTCGAAATCTCTAGAAACCATAGACAATAAGCTCGGAAAATACATAGATCGAGCAGAAAGGAAGGATCATTACTCATGCGTGAGAATTTGTGTAGAAGTCAATTTGGAGGAAGGCCTCCCTGAAGCTATAAAGCTTACGGTGGTTGATTGGTCCCACATTCAAGTGTTGGACTACGAGCAACTCCCGTTTAAATGCAGGCATTGCCATGGCTATGGACACTTTGCCAGACATTGCAAAAAGAAAACAAAGGAAGAGGTCAAGAACTCGAAGGGAGAACAATGGATCCAGGTCCAGAAAACAGCACCAGCTAAACAGAACAACAGAACCAAAGGGAAAGGAGTGTCCACGGGGAGCGACGCACCTCTGTTGGTACAAGGGGAGGGAAGCACAAGCCCTCCAAGAGCAGATATCTCTAGCAATCCCTTTGAAATTCTCAGCACATCAAAAGAACCCCTAGTCCCAACAGCCGAAGAAAAGGCTAAACAGTAGCCCATTACTATGGTAGAAGATAAAAGAGCGGAGGAAACAAATCCTCTACAAGATGGACCTCCAAAAGGTGCCTCTAGTTCCCCATCCCATGTAGATATGACAAGGAAGAAGCTTCTAGAGAACTCTGGATCCTCAGAAGATGAGACAATCGAGAGGCCCTTGAAAAGAGTTGGGAGGAAATATCACATGGAGGCAAGGGAAGAAGAGGCTGAGAGACAAAAAATAGAAGGCAGTCAGCCCACGATTGAGATGTCCATCGACAAAAATACTAGAACTAAGCCTTCCAAGGGAGGGTCTGCTCCCCTTCTACCAGTAAATAATGCGATTAGTCTCTTGGAATTGCATAGGCCTAGGGAATCCCTTAAAATCCGAAGCAGTGAAGAACCTTTGAAATCAAAATCCCCCAAGATCCTCATGCTCTAAGAGACTAAAATAGAAGGGGATACCCTTCTTGATCTCTATAAAGCAAAAAGGAAAACAAAAGCTGGAAAAGCAGCAAGCGCAAGGGGTACATGTAGTGGGCTTGCCACCCTCTGGGAGGAAGTCAAATTCCAGCTTGAGAGCTCCTTCCAAACGCAGCACTGGATCTACACTAAACTTCATCACCTTGCAAGTAAGATCACCTTCGCCCTCTTTAATCTATATGTCCCAGTCCTCTATGCAGAAAAAGAAAGACTGCTGGCAACCCCTGTCTGATTTTCTAGATGCTTACTCCCCCAAGAACATAATTCTAGCAGGAGATTACAATCTAATCCTTGAGCCAAAGGAAAAAAGAGGAGGAAACAACAGTAGAGACCATTTCCTTCCCTTTATGGAATATTTGATTCAACAATGGGATCTACTAGATTTCAAGCCAAAAAAAGGGCTCTACACTTGGTCAAATAACAGAGCTGGGGTGGAGCACATTTCAGCCCAGTTGGACAGATTTTTACTATAGAGCACCTTCCTCTCTGAAAAGAAGATTATCTCCACTAAAATTCTGCCAAAGTTGACATTAGATCACAAACCCATTCTTTTGATGTTCGAAGAAGAGGAAAATCTAAGGGCCATCCCCTTCTGGTTCAGCCCCCTTTGGGCACAAAGGGACAAGTTTATGGATACAGTCTTAAAGGCTTGGTCCATCCATGTTCTTGGTTCACCCATCTATGTGTGAGAACAAAAACTAAAGGCTGCCAAAACAACCTTGAAAGAATGGATAAAAAATCCCTCAGACTCCCCCACCAGCCTTAGAAAGAAGACCACCAAGCAGTTGTTCGATCTGCAACTGGATATGGTGCAGCAAGACATTACCTATTCAGAAATTCGGAATGAGCAAGAAGCCCAACTCAGCACTCTTCGTTCCTTCAGAGTGGAGGAAGAATCCCTGAGACTCAAATCTTGTAATCTATGTCTCCTGTCTGGAGACAAAAATATTGCCTTCTTCCATAAACAAATTCGAGCTCATCTTTCCAAAAATCACATTGTTGAAATTACCTCCCTTGATGGGACTGTCATCAAAGGCACAACTTTGTTAAAATAGGTTGCAACCTCTCACTTCCAGCAGTTATACAAAGAATAAGTTTCGGACGACAATGAGGAATCAACAGACTTCCTCTCCCACGTTCCAAGAATGGTAAATGAGCTTCTGAAGCCCTTCACTGAAGATGAAATCAGCAATGTCATCTGGATGATGGAACCAGACAAAGCTCCAGGATCCGATGGGTTTTCCATTCATTTCTATAGAATATGTTGGGACATCATCAAGGTTGATTTGTTCCCAATGATCAAAGGCTTCCTCCAAAAAGCCAAAGTGGGAGGAAGCACAAACTCCACTTTCCTAGCGCTAATCCCAAAAGAAGCCAACCCGGTGGCTTTTGATCTATTTAGGCCAATTTCGATGTGCAATTCATCCTACAAAATTCTCTCCAAACTTCTCACGAATAGAATCAGGCCTCTGCTGAAAAAACTCATCTCTCCCAACCAAGGCAGATTTGTTAAAGGCAGGCATATCCTGGATAATGTGATCTTGGTGAAGGAAACCATCCATTCCAACCATCAACGGAAAAAGCAAGGGATGCTCATAAAGTTGGACATGGCTATTGGAAATAATAATGAGAGGGGAGGTGAATCAGTATTATTAGATCAATATTTTTCATTTCCCAAACATATTTATATATTCTACTTCTGTAAAGTGAACTAGCGTGTACACGCTACTGTGATTAGAGAAACCAACGTATACCCAGAGAACTTGTGATTTAGTTAATTTATCATGTGTTTATCTATAACCAGTGCAACAATAACTTATTAAATAGTGCAGTAAAAACAGAATAAACCATCACACATAAGCAACACACATGAACACCAAGATTTAAGGTGGAAACCTAATGTGAGTGAAAACCACCTACTGTTGTCGTCTCTGTCTTCTTTTAATAATAAAAAAAATATGTTTACAATCTTGTACTGGTGCATACTCATACCAATATGTAGGCACCCACTTGCAGAAGGCTACAACCTTCTCTTGTTTTCCAGCTTCTGCTGGAAGAGCGCTACAACCCCCTAGCTCTTGTACCAGCCAATGTGTTTACTAGTACGCAGGTGCTAGCCTACAAAAGGCTATGACCTTCTCTCTTCCTCCAGGGACCACGTTTCATAAATTTTCAAACTGGATGCTCCTGGCACACAACTATACACATGAATGTCTCGTTTCATCAAATTTTCATACTGGATCCATCAGAACTTTCAAACTGCATCAACCAATAATCAGTTAATATGATTAGTCAAATCATTGTCACCGTAACACTGTGCTGAACCCAAAAACCTACATCATCATTCAAAACCAGTTGCAACCTCAAAAATCATTCATCAGAATGTGTACGCTACTTTACTGAACCCAACCTGCATGTATACGCTCTTCCTTTAATCAAACCTGCATATACCTTCAAAACTACTGAAACCTAAAACTTCTGAATCAAGTGTGTACCAACCAGCAATATACTGAACATATATTGTCAATTTACAGAGCTTCACACAGGCAGTGGCATAGATCACCCTAGTTATACAACCAATCAATAAGATATCAAACTCCTTATGCATTCAGTTTTACTTTCAGATCTAAGAAGACTTCATTGGCAGACAACAATAAAACAACAGAACTGATCTGATAGATCAGTTAGACTTGAAGACAAGGATTTTCTTTTGTATATGCTACTTGGAAGAGTATAACCTGCATGTACACGCACTTTTACCGAGACAAACCAGCATACAAATCTGTAAATATTAACTCATGACTTTGTTGTTATTTCGGACTTCAGACAAACCCAAATCATGACCTTTAAAGAATAAAACAGGTGCACACAATTAGATTTGGCCCAACCAATATCAGATCATTGAATGACAAGTCATTTCAGGTTTCATGATCCTGATCCAACATTGAATTCAAGGTGCACAAAATATTTCAGATCAGATCACAAACATAGCCCCTGCAACATAAAATATACTTCAGATAGAAGTATTCATTAAAAACCCATTCACTTGCACACCTTGGTCTAATGATCTTCTCCTACTTATATAGTTTTAGGCCTTTCTCAATACCTCGGACCAAAACCACTTAGGACCAATACCTTGGACCAAATACCTCGGACCAAAACCTTGATTTTCCAACCTGTATGTGCTTTTCCTCTTGTGAGAGTGCGTGTATACATATACGCTCTTTTTGTTCTGTGTACCAGCGTGTATACGCCGTTTTGACTAAGTGGACCTGTGTATACTACTTAAAGTGCTTTACATCAACCTTTTCCTTCACCTTCTTTATTCTGATCAGTAGACCTTAGTTCCATCTTCCTGTTCTTTTGTACCATTGCCCTGTTACCTCTGAATATTCCTGTTGTACTGTGAGTTGCCTTTTATCAAAACTGAATTGACCTATGAGTGAGTTGCCATCAAGGACAACACTTGTATCATAATGCCAACAATCTCCCCATTTGGACTTGATTGCAACCATGATGGTGTTGATTAGTGCAAGGTGTAGAAACTGTTAGAGCTAACATGCAACACCAAAATACTCTCCTCCTTTGACATCAAGGGCAAAGGGTAGACCAAGAAACTTTCCTCCTTTGATATCCATTATGCTGTCCATACTCCCCCTTAGTACATGCCGATTCTGCAGAGATATGATTCAAAGGAATAACATGACTCTATAACTAAACTAAGTGAGTATGACCTCCTTATGACCAATGACTCATACGTACATTAATCACCCAACCAAGTGGGGATACACCACATTTGACTCATCCACCCAACCAAGTGGGGATATACCAATTGTTTATACATGACAAAAATACAACAAATATTACATCATCCATCCCATGCAAAATGGGGATACAAATTACATCATTTGTCCAATAGGATTCATTCAAATATAGACTATGCAAAAGAAGTCATATCAGACCCTACGGCTTAAACAACAAATCATAGCTGAATTCAGCAACCAAAATGCCAACAATGTAGAATGCGCGTGAAGGCTAATTCTCCCCCTGAACCTATGCTACCTGTGCATTGTCAACAAGTCATTCATCAAGGCATCTTTGTCAGTCAGATAAAAATCAATGAACAAAGCATATCGTCAGACTGTAATCATCAATATCAACCAGAGCACCCATATCAGAGTTTGACCCACTGTTTTTTTGTCAGAAAAACATATACACTTCTTCAACCACAAAAACCCGCATGTATACATGACTATACTTCATGAAACCCGCGTATAATAACCTTCCTCTAAAAACTGGATTTAAGAGAACGATGATGCAACAACTACTCCCAACTTTTGTCCGAGATATTCAAATGTTTCTCTGGGAAGTAGTTTAGTGAATATATCAGCAACTTGTTATTTGGAGGGAACATAATCCAATTTAACGTTTTGTTCAAGCACTTGTTCTCGGAGAAAAATGGTACTTAATGGGTATGTGCTTGGTCTTGGAGTGCATGACTGGATTTTTTGAAATATTGATGGCACTTGTATTATCACATATAATGGAGATGGGTGGAGTACATGTGATCTGAATGTCTTTCAATTTTTGCATCATCCAAAGTAGTTGTGTGCAACAAGATGCAACAGCCACATATTCTACTTCAGCTGTAGATAAGGCAATCCAACTTTGTTTCTTGTTGAACCATGACACTAACCGAGAACCCATATAGAATGCACCTCCACTAGTGCTCTTTTGATCATCAACATTTCCTGCCCAATCTGCATCTGTATATGCATGAAGAGTAAGGTCTGTATCTTTAGGATACCATAGTCCAAAGTCCTGAGTTCCTTGAAGATATTTGAAAATTCTTTTGACTCCCTGGAGATGTGATTCCTTTGGATTTGCTTGGAACCTTCCAACAATTCCTACTGCATTCATGATATCAGGTCTGGTACCTGTTAGATAAAGCAAACTTCCAATCATAGATATGTAAGTTGGTTGGTTTATTGCTGGTGATTCATCGTTAGAATTGAGACTGCATCATGTTACCATTGGAGTACATACCGGTTTAGAATCTTCCGTTCTGTACTTCTTCCAAGATCTGCTTGAGATATTTGGTTTGCGAAAGAAAGATAACATCTTTGATTTGTTGTACTTGTAGACCAAGAAAATAAGTAAGTTCACCAAGTAAGGACATTTCAAATTCTTGTTACATTATTGAAGCAAAATTCTGACTCATGGATTATTCATTGCACCTACATGCTTTTCTTATTTGAGAAAAGCTTCGATGTCCCACTCTTCTATGCCATAACCAGTTTTCATCTGTTCTGCTTAGATATCATTATTGTTGTCCTCCTTTAAGTATATATAAGTTGTTTGGAGTTCTTGTCCCCTTGATCACGGTCTTTCCTGTATCAAGCTCACGAACCACACATCCGTTTGATCGAAATACCACTTCTTTTCCTTTGATCACACATTTGACTGACACTCAACAGATTATTCTTTAAACCATCTACATACATGACATTTCTAGCTTTAACCTTTTCTTTCAAGAAAACAGAGCCTTTACTTTAATGACAATAGGAGTGTCATTTCCAAACGAGACATTCTTTTCTTTTTCTAACGCATTATATGAATGCAGATTCTCTTTATCACCTGTCATGTGTTTGGAGCATCCGCTATCAATGTACCACTGATTTTATTGTCCTTTTGCATACAAAGCTATGCCACATCTTTCTGATTGAGATTCCTTTCTTCACCATATCTTGGGATTTAATGGTGTTTTCTCCTTTTGAAGAGTTGGCCGAAATTTGCTCCTGCATTCAGATTCTTCATGACCAAAGTTGTTACAAATCAAACATTCTATTTCATTTTCAAGAGGAGAAAAGTTATTATAGGAACTTTTCATGATTCCTGTCACACTGCTTTGATTTCGTGCTTCTATAATCATGATGATTTTGTAAGCAACACATTGAGCAGCCTTGTGCCCAAAGTTATGACATGAGAAACATTGCCCATTAAGAAATTTCTTCGATCATAGTATCTTTTGGTATTGTTTACCTGTTGATTGCAGCTTCTATTGATATTCATCGTTGGAGTAAATTGAGTATGATTTACCAGATGAGTAATTTTAGACTTTTGTTGACAATTGACATATTGTTCACTAGTCTTTGCTGCATTAAGATAACTTCTGGTGGAGGCCGACGACTTCTGTGATTGAGATGAATCTTCAGTATATCCAAGACCTGTCTTTATCAGAGGAGAACATTGAACATTGATGATTTCATTTAAAGTTTTTGATTCTTTAGCAAATCTAAGATTAAGAGATTTTGTCTTCTCAAGATCTTTTCTTAGACCCACAATTTCACATTCTAGATTTTCATTGTGTTTTTCTCTTTCAACAAGTTGGTGTGTCAAAGTATCTATGATCATATTCTTTTCTTCTACACAGATTTTGAGTTTAGTGATTTCTTCAAGAAAGTCTTCCTCTTCTAATGCATCCAAAAAATCATCATTGTCATAAGCTATGAGTAGTCTATAATCTTGTTCAATTTCATCTTCATCACTATTAGATAAACCATCACTATCTTCATGTGTATAATAACTCCTATTCACAACCTTTTTCTATTGCCTTTTGCATATTCCTTCCCTTTTCATATTTATCTTTATGAGGACATTTGGCAACATAGTGACCGACTCTACCACAAGCAAAGCATTTGAAAGGTAGCTTACCTCTGAATCTTTTGGAACCCTGTGGAAGCTTCTTAACAAAAATTACCTCATCTTCTTCTTCTGAAATGTGTCCTAATTCATTGTGCTCTTCCTTTTATTTTCCCTTTGTTGATGCTTTAAATGCGGCTTCTCTCATATCTGATGGACCTCCTTTTCTCATTTCAAAGGTAGCTAGGATTCCATGAAGTTGAGTCACAGTGATAGTCTGAAGATCCTATTTTTCTTCTCTGGTAGATTCTTTTGACTCAAATTTAGAAGACAAAGATCGCAAAATTTTCTCTACTAAAGCAACTTCCTTTATCTCTTCACCCAGATTCTTCATACAATTAACAATCTCATCTATACGTAAAAAGTAACTAGCAACACTTTCATCACTATGAATCTTAAGAGTTTCATACTGAATTCTGAGATTTTGAAGCTTAGCACGTTTTACTTGAGAGTCTCCTTCGTAGCTCTAAAGGATTTTGTCCCATATCTCTTTGGCCGTTTCGAGCTGCATGACTTTGACAAATTCTGATTCTGACAGACTTCCCAATAATGTATTGACAAATTTGGCATTGGTTTTGTATAACTTCTTACGTGTAGAGTCTGTAGGAATTGCTACTGGAAATTGATATCCTACTTCCACAATTTCCCAAACATCAGCTCCAAGCGATTGTAGATTGGCTCTGGTTCTTATTTTCCAATATACTAAGTTGATCCCATTGAAGATTGGTGGTCTGATGGATCCCCTGCCTTCGTGATTATTCATCTTGAAAGATCTTCCTTCAAGCGATCAAGCTTCTTTTGAAGGACCTGCTCTGATACCAATTGTTGGAAATAATACTTAGAGGGGGGGTGAATCAGTATTATCAGATCAATAATTTTTCATTTCCCAAACAGATTTATATATGCTACTTCTATAAAGTGAACTAGCGTGTACACACTACTGTGATTAGAGAAACCAGCATATACCCAGAGCACTTGTGATTTAGTTATTTTTTATCTGTTGATCTATACCCAATGCATCAGTAACTTATTAAATAATGAAATAAAAATAGAATAAACCATCACACATAAGCAACACACATGAACACCAAGATTTAAGGTGGAAACCTAATGTGGGTGAAAACCACATGCTGCTATCGTCTCTGTCTTATTTTAATAATAAGAAAATATATTTACAATCTTGTACTAGTACAGACTCATACCAGTATGTAGGAACCCACCTGCAGAAGGCTACAACCTTCTCTCGTTTTCCAACTTCTGCTGGAAGGGAGCTACAACCCCCTAGCTCTTGTACCAGCCAATGTGTTTACTAGAACGCAACCGCTAACCTACACAAGGCTACAACCTTCTCTCTTCCTCCAGGGACCACGTTTCATAAATTTTCAGACTTGATGCTCCTGGTACACAACTATACACATGAAGGCCTCGTTTCATCAAATTTTCATACTGGACCCATCAGAACTTTCAAATTGCACCAACCAATAATCAGTTAATCTGATTAGTCAGATCACTTTCACCAAAACACTGTGTTGAACCCAGAAATCTGCATCGCCATTCAAAACCAGCTACAACCTTAAAAATCATGCATCATAATGTGTACGCTACTTTACTGAACCCAACCTGCATGTATGCGCTACTTCCTTCAATCAAACCTACGTATACCTTCAAAACTACTGAAACCTAAAACTACTTAATCAAGTATGTACCAACCAACAATATATTGAACATCTATTGGCAATTTACAGAGCTTCACACAGGCAGTAGTAGAGATCACCTACTTATACAATCAATCAATCAGATATCAAACTCCTTATGCATTTAGTTTTACTTTCAGATCTAAGAACACTGATACTTGTTTTCAATCATGAAAATTTATGAATTGTAAGTAACTAATACCTGTTTTTAATATCATGGCAGACATTATTTCAATCATCTAACACCAAAATCAATGGCCCAAAATGGCACATGTGGCATAAGAGGGGAGTTCTTCTCAGAGGGAAAATTCTTATGACATATATAATAATAATAGTAAGAAAATATACGTAAATACTTTGTATTATACAAAAAATCATTTTACCATTATGTTGACGGTGTTGGATCCGCCAACATTCAGGGGATCTCCTCGGTCTTAAGTCCTAACTAGACCTCACATCATTTGGTGTAGGAATCCCATCAAGTATGATGGCCTAGTTTCCATTATCTTAAAGAAATGCCTTAGCTCTTGCTTGTCGGCACATGAGACTGGTATATTGTCTTCAAACAATGAGGTTTGTGTGCCTGGTGAGTGCTTAATGTCACTTGTGTCAAAGTTGTAAACTGTAGAGGGAGAGGGTGAGAGTGAGTCTCAAGTCGAAAGGGAGTATTACCAACTTAGGTAGAGAAACACCACACAAAAGGATCTGTGCAACTTCCGATGGAGTAGTCTAGACGGATGTGGCAGTCACATACACAAAGGTGAATAGATAGCACATACAACACCCAACAGAGTAGTCCACACAAGTGTGACGATCGTTATAACAAGTTTACAAGAATGAGTCTGTTTAATGTTCGACAGAGTAGTGCACATTGGAAAGACAATGATAACAAATGATACAACACATTTCCAACAACATATGCACTAAAACAACTGAAATAGTTCAACTATCTTAGTACAAGATAAAGCAACATGCATTACAAGCGTCCATAGAATATTATTACAAACGAATACAATACATGTGTGAAAACATCCTGGCTTGTGACAGGCTTCTGAATTAAGTGAAAGTTCCAAGACAAATTCGTACACCATACATCACTAACCCCAATAGTGGAGCATTGGAGCCACTGCTCACTCCTCAAAGAAAATATTACAGACTCTCAAGGCTATGTTGGAGGAGCCAAGGTGAAAAGTATTTTCCATGCACAAATAAGGGGGTATATGTAGCCAAGGGTGGAACTGGCCCTTGTGACTCTTCAACTTCCCTCATGGCTATTCAACTTACATGACTCTTTAATTTCATCCATGGGTCTCTTGGACTTCCATGTTACATTACATTGATTATACACGTATGACCTAAAGTAGTGATGTGGCCGAGGTGACTCATGGCACAAATCGACATAACACTGTTGGTATGCACATGTTGGTTGTGTTGTTCATCTCGAGTTGTTGTGCTGCCGAGTGATGAGTGTGCTCGTGGTGTAACCATAGCTTCACCTCTGCATGGAAAAGCGTGTGGAGTCTTCAATGGTCTTGGTGTTCGCTTGATGGTTCATGCATGTGCATGTGTCTCCTTCACTTGCTACTTGGTATGCTTCGTGTGTTCGTCCAACCTCAAGCAAGTCTTCTAGAATGTGCTAGTTGTTCATCCTATTCATTGTACCGCCATGTCTCATCCATGTACATGTTTCTGCAATCACTCATGACGAGACGAAATCAAATCTAGAAATACCCTAGTCTCCCATGATGCATTGTCCTTTGTTTCCGAGTATAGGTGATCGAGAGAAAGGATAAGGCTCTGAAACAACGTAGAGCACATGTAAGGCCGGGATGCGAGGCTCCGTGACACTGTCGGGAAAAATTGCGCAGCGGTCACTAGGAGGCTAGGATGAGTAGTTCGGGACAGTTGTGACATATGTGGGATATGGCTTAGCTGGGAGGCAAAATTGCGCGGTTTTTCTTGGGAAGGCAGTGTGGGCAGTAGGGAGCACTGGTAGTGAAAACTACATAGTTTTCTAGAGGAGCTCGGGATCAGGTTGTGGGAGCCTGGTGGTCAGAACTGTGTAGTTATGGGAGGCAGTCAAGCAAGACATGACTACGTAGTTTCTGGGCTGAGCAAGGTGTTGGGCAGCAGGTGGATTGTCAATGAAAATACACATCTTTCAAGAGGATTGGAGAGCATGGCAGCAGGGGGATTGCCTCGCAAAACTGTGAAATTTCACGAGACAATATAGTGACAGGAAACGAATGCATGTCCCTCATGTCTGCACAATTTCTTTAGGAAGTGAAGGCAGTCAAGTTGGACAACTTATGCACAGTTTTGGAGATGAGTGCATCCCTAGGTCACTGCTAAAGTCAAATTATTTGGTTGACTAATGAGAGGCTTGATGGACAGGCTTGCGGGGAGCGCAGGCTGAGATGGCTTCTTGGGCAACTTCTGTGTTGTTCTAGGTGATAGTCAGTTGGGCTGATTCCAAAATTGTGCAGTGCAGACTACCTGGAGGGTAGCCTCATGCTATGCGTAGTTTTGGGCAACAATGCTTGGCCACTGAGAGTTGAGACTGCATAGTGTAGCTCAGTGGAGGTCCAGCTGATGGAGGGTGGTCCGACTAATGGAGGCTAAGTGTCTGAGCGAGTGAACTCGTGTATACATGACCTTGTGAACACACACTCAACATGACTCGAAAACAAGACACCTCAAACCAACAAGACAATATGTCTCAGTGTGACTGTCTAAAGGTTAAGAGCGACAAGTGTGACACTTGAGATAGATAATTGAATGACCGTGATGACACTTGTGTGGCATGGTTTACAACTTTGTGTGTGAGTGCAATAGATGTTTACATAGCGAACACAACTCATACACACAAAGACAGACCTTCAACATCACCAGAACAAGGTCGCAAGCATGACATATCAATCAACATGCTGAAGACGCCAGTTGGTCAAATAAGCGAAAAGGAAGCAAGACATGTAGAGGAAATACATGAAATGACTTTTTTGTTTGCACACATGCATGTTACTGAAGACAAGATGATATGACAATGACAAGATATCCTGTAAAATCAACTAAGTGGTGTACTTCGAAAGGTGTTATTTACTTACCATACTTACCCTTGCAATGATCATGCATCCTACGAAGTTTCCATGCGATCCTGATCTTTTTCCATCACTTGGTCTCTTGGTCCTTATCCTCAACTCCTTTGTAGTGATCTCAGCATGTCACCATTTACTGTAGTCATGAGAGGTAGATTAACGTAGTTTCAACGGGCAGTGACTCCTGCCAGGATGAAGCCTTGGGATTCCCATCTGAACAGTTTCTGCATGCAATACAAACATGAAATCTTGGACAACACTATGTAGCTTTTAGGCACAAGACACTGCTGCGGGATGGGGTCCTGGGAGGAGATCTCTGCACAATTTCTAGTTGCAGTGCATCCTAGGCAGCTGAAAGGCAATACTGCGTAGTTTCTAGATGTAAGGCACTGTTGCGAGATGGGTTCTAGGAGGACACATCTATGCAGTTGTTACACAATATTTTGTCACACCCCCTGTACTTCCTTGTGTAATACTCTGAAGTGTTGAATCCTTGAAAAATATGCAATGTACCGATCCTAATATGTTGTCCAGATCCTCCCTAAAGAACTAATGAAAAGTTTCCTTGAGCCTTTCCTGATAAAGATAAGCTCAAAACCCTAATTTCTAGGTCAACGCGACTATGACACTGCCCACTCGTGTTGATGGCAGGTTGCACCATATGAGCCTTACGCTACTAGTGCGACGTTTTCCTAGATACTCACGCTGAACCCTAAAAGGAATTTTTTCCAAAGTGGAGCAGACACTTCGTGATCTAGAGGTTTCCAGAATGGTGAGCTAGATGATGTTCGTTGTGGATGTAGTCAAATTTTCCGAATATTGCCCTTTGATTTTATCCCTATGAGCTTCTTCCTTGAGATGAGGACCTTCCCCTATCTTTGGTGAGATCCTAACTCCCTCTTCCTGCCTATAAATTTATCATCTTCCATTCCCAAATGGTTGGTCTCTGATTATTTGCACCCTTATACTGAGATTGTGCCTACATTATATTCACTTTGGCTTGGAGAGCTTGAGCTTGGACTTAGACATTGACTCAAGGAGGGCTACCAACATCAAGGCCTAGGTTGTATGCTTCCTCTTTTGTTTACTAATACATACAACTACTGGTTCACTTCCCATAAATTCTGTGTCAATTCTTCATTTATCTTAATGCTCCTTGATCTATTAAGTGGATTACATTTGATTATGCTTGTTGCACTTTTATGCTTTGTTGTGCCTTTGGCCTCTTGTGCAGGTATTCAAACGTTGTGAGGAGTAAGGACTAAGCCTGAGGAGCAAGCGATCAAGATCTACAACAAAGGAGTGCATTATAGCTTCAGAACGAAGTAGGTCTCCTTCCTTTTCTCTCATTTCGATTGTAATTTATGAAAGTGTCTTGTAGATTGTCTCGTTTGTTGCTAGAACCACTCATTGGGCTAGAGGGATCGTATCTGTACGCAGAGGGGATTTACCTACACACAAAAAATGGTGACTCCACTAGGAAGGATATAACCTTTCCATCCATTTCTTCAATCTAATCCTTTGATTAGTTTGACCAACCATCAGTTTCTCGGCTTGTGTGCATCAGTCTAGGTTTATACAGTTACTGATTGCTACCTTAGAGTGCTAAGTCTGGAGTGTTCTTGATTTTTTTTGTTTTTGTTTTTTCCCATATTTCTCTCTTAGTGCGAGTTTTATTAGTGATAGTCATGTTGGCAACGCTAGTTTTTACCTGTACAGTTGCGTTGAAACCCCTGTTTTCCACTGTTATGTCGCACTGAGAATCAACACTATTTTTGCTATTTAAAGTAGTGTTGATGACCCCGACCATCATGGGTTTTTCTATGCAAAGTAGTTCTAATGACCCAGTCAACACGGGTTTTTCTATCTAAAGTAGGTTGATCCTTGAATGTGAGATTTTTTAAGGTTTCTTCCTTAGAATCTAGTGTGTCTTGGCCCCTGAGGTCTTTTCCCATCCTATATGCTTGTATTTGTCAATGTTTTGATTGATTGCCTTGATTAATTTGCAAAATTTGTCAGATTAGCTTTGAAGTGAAATTTGATTGAGTTCTAGGGTTTCTAGTCAATTGGTCATCACTTGCTCCTTGTTGGTGTCATTGGCATGTTGGTTTTGTTGATTGATTGAGTGTTGTTTTATGTGGAAATCATTGAAAACATCATTGTGCATTGGTTTTAGCTTGTCTTTCAAAGATTTCTTTTCATGAAAATGCATTAGATTAGTTGCATTGAAAAGTTGTTTTTTGAGATTGAACATTGAAAATAATTCATGTTTTACAGTGATTGAAAACTGAAGACTTTATTAGGTGCATCAAATCTTTCAAAATGAAAACAAAAACAAAAACAAAAACATAATTCATATAAATGCATCTTACTAAAGCCAAAATCATTTTGATTTTGAGCAGTTGCATTTACGATAGCGAAAAGTGAAAATATTTTTCACTTTTGGCATTGCATTTGGAAGACAAAAGTGAAAGTTAGTGGAAGACATGTTGTTTGATGCATTATTGATTGAGTTTCTTCCCTTGATTAGTTTAGCTTTCATTGAAGTGGAAAGTTTCCTTTTCTCATATCGCTGCATCTTAGGGATTCAAGTGACATCTTTTTGAGCCCAAAACTAAAACATAATTGAAGATATACATTAAAATTTACTCAATTAACCTAAGTAGCATTTGGAATTTAATGAAAAACATTTAGAGGTCTAGGCTAGAGACGTGTTCCAACATCTATAAACCTAGCAGCTGTTGCTAACTGCCTGCATTATATCCCGGGGGTGAAATCTCGTTCCAGTACAGAAGTATATCAAAGGTCCTCAAGTACTTTCGGGTATATCGGAGGCACTTCAGTATGGCAAGTATATGGGAACACTCTTACCAAACGGTTATGTATTAGATAGTGCTAACGCGGACTTGTGCTCCCCGTACTGTCGAGTATATATTGGGAGACCCCACTAGGTTGCTATCTTTTAGCTACAGGTAATCGAGTCAGCCACCTTGTAAACGTGATACATCGAACACAACAGTCGGGGAGATTGGCCACCGTACGTTAAGTAATTGGCTTCAGCTAAGGTGTATATTACGGTTCATGGATACTTGGTAAACCCTTTTGCCTAGCTTACCTTTTTTTTATTATCTTGTTTTGTTAATTTCTAAAATCAATTAATTGACCACGAAAAAACATCCTTCCTGTGGAAATACTCCTTAGTAGATCTTAGGTTGATATTGATGGAAACATTTCCTGAGTCTACTAGTCAAGGAAACCCCTCTAACAGGAATCCCAGTTCTTTTCCTTCTTTTGGAAATATTGGTGCTCCCTATATGACAACGTTGTCCCTTCCTAGATTGACCATTGGTTTGCCAGTTTGGTTATTTTCAACCTCGGTGATTCCGAGTGTCCAAACTACTTTTCAACCGAGTTCTCCTCCACCTAAACAACATCAACCTCCAATTGATCTTTTGACCCCTCGCCTTCTTCGCATATTTCTTCACCCTGTCCTTCGTCTTCGCCTGGTGAAAGAATGGATTCTAGTAACCAGGAAGATAAGAAGAAGAAGAAGAGGATGAAGAAGAAGAAGCAAAATAAGAAATGAGGCAACCAAGTAGCCATTGCTACTGATGCAACTGGTGTAGAAAAATCTTCCAATCAGTCCCGGAAAGTAAAATTCCCTTGCACGTTGTGTAAGGGTGACCAAGTTCTTCGGAATTGTCCTGGTATTCCCAAGGTCTTAGAAGTGTGGTCCACAGGTTCACATTGGCCTTTGTCATTAACCTCTAGAGATCATGTTGGTGATATACCTTCAACGAGTAAAGCCCATGGGAAAAAGGGAAAAGCCAAATTTCTCTGTAAGTTGTGTGAAGGTAATCATCCCATTCACCTTTGTCCTCTTCTGGATGAGGCTTCCAAAGAGTTGGAAAACCTTACAGCTTCTCAACCTCGTCTTCCAGTTGGGTATTGAAAGCTTTCCCCTGATCCTTCACTAGTTGATCTAGTGCTTGGTCAAATTCCATGTTTGGTCAACCTCGCTCTCTTTGAAAGTGAGTCTCGTGAGTCCATTCTCTACTAACCGTTGGTTGAAAAAACAATAGACTTGGCTCCACCTTCAGTTAATCGTACCTTTCCGGTAGAGAGTGAACCTCATATTGCTCAAGTTATTTTGGTTTCTTCAGTTTTGAATGAACTAGAGGTAAATCCTCCCATTCTCGCGGTGCATGAGAGTAGTTCTCCTATTCGGAGAGCGCAAGAGGGCAGCTCTCACGTTCCTACAACACCCCCTCCGAGTAGCTTAGTCACTTCTTTTGATTGGAGTCGACTAGAAGGATATTGTCTTTCGTCTTATGCGCCTTTCCATATTAGAATACAGACTTATAATATGGTTGTACCTAGCACAATCATAGATGAAGGCGCATATGTTATCATCCTGTCCTCAACTACTTAGCAAGCTTTAGGTTCTCCTTATCTTGTCCCTATCACCCAGAATTTGCTAGCTTTTAACAAAGGAACCAGACAACCATTAGGGATCCTTCCTAAGTTGTCTATTACTTTGGGAGGAAAGACTTTCTATATAGACATGATGGTTGTCCAAGGCCCATTGGATTTTAATCTACTCCTTGTCCATGACTATGTTTATGTCATGGGAGCTCTTGTCTCTTTCATTCCTTCGAGTGATGCATTTCCCGCATGAAGAAAGAATTGTGATCATTGATCAGCTTACATTCATTGGTCCTAAATCAACTCCCAATCAACCATCATCCCTAAATGTTTCTTATATTCAAGAGGTATCACCCCCGCCACAGGTTAATTATGTGGCCACCTATTCCATGCCCACATTTACTGATGATCTAGTAGGTGATGTAGTACATCATATACTGGGGGGCATTGGACCCTGATTTTTCCATTAGATCCCTAGACATGTTTTCCTTCCAGAGTGTTGTTCTTCCATCTGATGAAAACCTCTTGGAAGCCATGGCCTCTTTTGGTCTCTAATCAAAGGTTTGGAGTAGAGTTCCTTGTCTTGTTTCAAGCTCATTAAAAAATGAAACAAGGACCATGAGGATAGTTCTTTTACCAGTCAACCTCGTTAAAAAATGAAATAGGTGTTATGAGGATAATTCTTTTACTATGTCAACCTTGTTAAAACATGAAATAGGTCCCTATGAGAAGAGTTCTTTTACTTGTGTCAAGCTCGTTAAAAAATGAAACGAGGTGTCATAAGCATGGTTCTTTTCCTGTGTCAAACTCTTAAAAAATGAAACATATCCCCTTCAAATTCAAGTTTTTTATTAGATCTCGTAAAATCCCAATTTATTCTTTCACTTGATATCGTAAGTGAGCCTTCATTCCATCACCTGTTAGTAACTCGTACTCTACTTAGGTGAATGAAGTGAAGCTTGGGGGGAATGTACCTCAAATTGAGTCATTATGCTGGGGGCATGCTAACTCATTTCAAGCACAGTTTATCTTTGTTTCAAGCTTGTGTAAAAATGAAACCAAATCCAACCATAGTTTTTTCCCATGTTTCAAGCTTGTGAAAAAATGAAACCATCTTCAAGTATACTCACGCATAGTTTCCCATGTTTCAAGCTTGTGTAAAAATGAAACCATTCCCACTTTACATCTCGTGATTATCGTTTTTATCACCCATTTTTTGCCAAATGAACCTTGGTTTGTCCTTTCCATCACCACCATCTCTTTGGTCGATCATTCATTTTCACTTGGTTTTTTTACCTTTGGTTGAGGAACATCTGTGATGAGTGGTGTTATTAGCCAACCTCTTGACATTTACATGTTTTGAGTAGTTCCGTCATGACTGGAACCAATTTCTATCTTTTTATACCAGTCATTCCTCCATGTGGAGTGATCTTTAAGCTCTTTTCTCACTCTCGAAAGATGAAAATATCGCCGAGTACTTGTCTTTTCGAACTTGTTAAATTAAATGAATTGATATCGTCTCAGTATATGTTTACCCCTTTTTCGGGTTGCGATTAACTATTTACGAAAAAGGAACACCTTGGTCGACATGGCTAAGAGGTTCTCTTGGATATTGTTTTCTACCTTTTCAGGTTCAAGAGACAATTTATGAAAAGGGACCTAATGGAGTTTTCTTTTTTGTCTCTTTTTCAAACTCTCTAAATATGAAAAAGACAATGAGTTACTCTTCCGTCAGACTCGTAAAAATTAAATGACGATAGACTTGTCACCATGCCAAGGCCTAGTTTCCCCTTCCTAAGACTAGTAAAAGTTACTAGGATGGATTGATTTGAAGAATGGACTTATACGACAAGCATATCCTATCCCCTTCAAGCTTGTGATTAAAAATAATTGTGGTACTCACTAGAAATAGTGGGGAAAAAGAGAAAGTGAAACATCTCTTGTATAGGCAGCATATCACTCTTGAACATGACACTCATTTGTTTATCATGTTGGGTTTGGGATATCCTCGCTCAATCACTTGTCTTTCCGGGTTTGAGTAATCCATTTTTCTTCTCATCTGACTATTCCACTTCATTGTCATAACCCTTGGTCCTATGTTGAGTCAAAAGCTTCCACACTTCAGAGTCGTATCGAGGATATGTTCAAGAGAAGTCCTATCTACAACTTACTACTTGTACATTTTTTGACTCTTTTCCACAGTCCTAGATCATACTCATTTATTCCACTTTATTCTTTGTTTCATGTCGATGACGAGGAAATAATTATGGCCCTCCTTCGGCGGGTCATTTCCTGTTAACTTCAACTCATTATCTAGGAATATGACTTAGAAACTCCCTTTCAGTATGTTATAGCTTGCATGCCTTAATGGAAATTTCTTCACATTCAATGAGAGGTTTTCATCATTGGCCTTCGATTAGATGATTACATGAGTGTTCGACTTCAACATCATTTTCACATTCATGGATTGTATTCTCGTACCTTGAGAGCCATTGCCATTATTGGTGTTTTCTCTCATGCCTGGTAATGGTTCACATCATTGGTCGATAATTAGGTGGTTTTCTAGCATGTTTGACTTCGACACATTCATTTGCATGTTAGAATTTGTACTTTGATCGGGTTGGGATGGAGTGCAAGACCCTGAGATTTGTCTGATATAACTTAGGCTGCGTGGAGTTGTGTATTATTCATGACTGTATACATGTTTCCTCTATACAGATGGCTGTGACCATACCATGGGACCTTATATCCATGATGCTTATGATCCCTCTATATCGGGTGGCTGCGTCCATACTGTGGATCTTAGACTTCCAAACAGTCCTTTTCATTCGATTAGCTGTGCCCATACGTGGATTATTTTACATCTTCCTTTCTATTTGGATAGTTGCATCCATACCATCGTTTCATGTTTGATATATATGATAGAGGTCTCAGATATGTATATGTATATGCGCCCTTGATTTGCAGGTCTCCTGGTGGTGTTTGTCCTAGTCCTTGCACTAGCTCATAAAGCATCTCATCCATCACTCCCTGTTCTTCCTTCATGCTTTAGGGGGCATCTGTTACATAGTATTTTTTCACACCTCCTACACATCCCTGTGTCATACCCCGGAGTGTAGAAACCTTGACAACTATGCAGTGTACCCATCTTGATATGTAGTCCAGATCCTCCCTAAAGAACTAATGAAAAGTTTCCTTAAGCCTTTCCTGATAAAAATAAGCTCAAAACCCTAATTTTTGGGTCAGCGTGTCTATGACACTGTCCACTCGTGCTGATGGTAGGTTGCACCATATGAGCCTCGCGCTGCCAGTGCGCTTTTGCCTGGACACTCGTGCCGAACCCTAAAAGGAAAGTTTTCCCAAAGTGGAGCAGAAGCTTCGTGATCTAGAGGCTTCAAGAACGCTGAACTGGATGATGTTCATTATGGATGTGGTCAAATTCTCACAATATTACCATTTGATCTTATCCCTATGAGCTTCCTCCTTGAGATGATGACCTTCCCCTCTCTTTGGTGAGATCCTAACTCCCTCTTCCTCCCTATAAATTCATCCTCTTCCATTCCCAAATGGTTAGTCTCTGATTATTTGCACGCTTATGCTGAGATAGTGCCTACATGTCATTCACTTTGGCTTGGAGAAGGAGTGCTTGGAGAGCTTTAGATTGGACTTGGACATTCACTCAAGGAGGGTTGCTAACATGATGGCCTAGGTTGTATGCTTCCTCTTTTGTTTACTAATATATACAATTGTTGGTTCACTTTCCATAAATGCTTGTGTCAATGCTTCATTTATCTTAATGCTCCTTGATCTATTAAGTGGATTACATTCGATTATGCTTGTTGCACTTTTATGCTTTGTTGTGCCTTTGGCCTCCTTTGTAGGTGTTCAAACGCTGTGAGCGGTAAGGACTGAGCCTGAGGAGCAAGTGGTCAAGATCTACAACAAAGGAGTGCATTATAGCTTCAGAACGAGGTAGGTCTCCTTCCTCTTTTCTCATTTTGATTGTAATTTACGAAAGTGTCTTGTTTATTGTCTCGTTTGTTACTAGACCCACTCATTGGGCTAGAGGGACCGTCTCTGTCTGTAGAGAGGATTTTCCTACACAACAGTAGTTTCAGGTTGCAAGGCATATTGAGAAACTGAGGGACAATGCTGCGCAATTTCTGGAGACAGTGGGCTCTAGATGGGGGAAAGAGACTCGAGGAAAACACTGCGCAATTTTGGATGCCAAGGGAGGTTGGGGTTTCTGCGCACTGCACATTTCCAGCAGGCAAGGGAGAAATCTTGAGGGTTGCGGAAGCAAAGTGCACAATTCCGGGAAGCTGGATGAGGGTAAGTTGCTAGGGGAAATGGTTAAGTGTGAGATCAGTGACGCATATGTAAACAATGATAGGACTCAACTATGATCACACACGAACACATAGTGATACAATGTAGACCATCTAGAATGTATAAAACATACTCTGCTTGATGTAACAACCTTCATGACAAGAGTACATGAAGTGAGTGTGGAACATGTCTATGTGATGATGACAACTCATGCGCACATGCTTTCCCTTGAAGAAAAACAACATTCCCTTTGCATGAAAAACACCAATACCTATACCCAAAGATGACACATGCTGCATAAATATGAGAACATGAACAACTCTTAAGATCAAGGAGGGGGAAGATTGAGATCATCAGCTTACCAACAAGTGACCAAGGACGATCGATCACAGGATCCAATCTAGGCTCTGAAATTTATATGCGAGCCAAAATTTTGGAGGGTGGTTGTAGCCACTACAACATTGGTGACACACTGGTAGAAATCCAACTCTCTATATGGACCTTGTTTCATGAAAGTGAGTCTAACCCTTCCGGAAGCATTGTTCGATTCTTTGGTTGTGATGGCTTCCGCACTAGCTTGTGTGAAATATGTAGTCCCTACCATTCTCTTGACCGATCAGCACACATTCCAAGCCAAGTCAACTTAGTTGTTTAGATTGGGGATGAGGGGCATATTGATGCACAAGTAATATAACTATCAGAGTTTGAGTTTCATCTCTGGTGTTGCTCCACTGCTAGCAGGCCTAGATAGTACCCTGACGGAGTCACGCAGGAACACAAGCATTGCTCCGTTTCTAGCGAGCATGGTCAGTACCCCAATGGAGTTACTTGTATCACCTCTCTACGCAAGAGGCCTTGCTCTTCTTTTTCCTTATTTATTTTTCAATTTATTTTTCATTTTTTTCATTTTTTCAAAGAACTGTGCATAAGCACTTATTTATTTCATAGGCAGAAGAGGGATGCCAACTTATTGAGAGCAAAAGAGTTTGTTCCTTCAGATAAGTATGTTATATATACCTCTGACATACTTGTTAAGGTTTTCCCCCTCACCTTACTCGACTTGATTGAGCTAACAAGGGTTAACCCAAAAGAACCGATTAGAGTAGGCAATACTAGTTAATAGTGCAAGTGTTGTGTTTTCACAAAGACTCACTCTGAACATAACGTATTTTCCATCAGGGTATCTGTTGGGCCTCCATTTTGTTTATTTTTATTCAAAATCTCTCATGCTGCTGTGTCGCTAAATGATTATTTTCGAGAGTATTCATTACTTCCCTTGTTTTATCAGGATTAAAACATCATTAATAAAGGTTTTTCTGTTGTAGGTTTAAAATTGATTTGATCATGCTTTTATACAGGCTATGGACTTGCATTTACCTGCCTGTACCTTGCAATGGATTCCTGCACCATTTTATGGCTACCTGCACTCTGAGGGATTCCTGGACTACACTCACGTTCCTGTACTAGAGGATGTGTACAGTTATGTTATACTGCTCCAATTTGATTTGCTAGAATTAGAACAAGTTAAAAGCATGTTTGCCTCCAAATATAGAAGGGAATTGGCTGCTGCAGCATCAGATACCATTCTCCATGGATGTCATCTCAAAGTCAACGCAAGAGACAAATTTGATGACTTGCAGCTATTTCTGGACTAAGAGCTCCTCGATCCATTGTAATTATCGTATGGTGGAGGTCTTACACGTGTACTTTTATGGCATATGCACATTCTGTTGTCTCATCCCCAACAATGTTATCCTCAAGATGATATTGCTATTCTGAAGTCTCTGATAAAAATCGTTCCTCTGAGTGATACACCTGTGAGCAGTTCATCATCACGCAAAGAAGAAGAGAGCAGTCAAATCGTACTTTCCAGCAATATCACCATTCCAGGAAAAGAGGAACAATTCACCTATTTCGACATTTAGTTGCAATACTAATTTTATTCTTGGCAAATTTTTGAGATCGATGATTTGCCCTCCTATATTTCAATTGGCTGATTTAAAATCCCAAATTGTAATTCGATGCCTATATATAAGCTTAGAATTTTTCTGGAGCAGGGAATTAGTTAGTCAATTAATCCATTGATAGCATAAGCACACACAGGCACAGAAGGAACGCGCATAAGGGAGGAGAAGCAGGTCCCAATGTAGCATCATGAAGATTATAGCTTATTGATCGCTTCTCCTACTTGCTGGAGTTAAGTGTTTGTCTGCATAATGTAAAGATTGTTTTCCAGAATTAATTGAAGCAATTTTCAGCCATGCTTTGTCTATCTATTTGTTGCTACTAATGATTATAATTCCTATGTGAACCAGGTTATGAATAGAGGGTGCGAGCTGGCTAGGTTGGCCGTCAGACCAGCTCGACACCATTCTGCATCTCTTAAATTAAACAACATTTAAATTATTATTTACTATGTGAAGTTTATTCAATTATTTACAGTCTCTTTCCTTCTTCAAATTGATGTTATTTGATTTGCTGCAATGTTTTCCTTTCAACTACAAAATTAGTTTGATTTGTTGCATTAAGAATTGTGCTTGCACTCAGAATATTTCTTCATATCGAATGAGGTGAGAGATTCATATTAAATCAATTTCTTTCATACGTTTATTTACACATTATATTTACTTGTTATGTTGCCGATGATTTTAGGTTAATTTTACACAAAGGTAGATGCAGTAGAATTAGTCCAGGCATAATGGTTTTGAATTTCTCTTGAATTTATTCCAGCATTTACAGTGTTTTTGATATTGTATCGACACTGCTTGGTTTCCAGTTCTGATTTCCCTTATGTTTGCTCATAATTAGAATTTCCTTACACATTGCTAAATAGTACAAGATTGCCTTTTATTTCCCACATGATTTTAATTGTTTAGATTGGTGTTTCTCGAATTCTCTTTTAGTGAAAGATTTCATTTATTGTCGAGATTAATGCACAAGATAGACTAAAATTTGTTTTGCATATTGTCAGGGGTTCTCTATGGCATTTCCAGTGCTGTGTCTTGAAGTTCTCGAACTATCCGGATTGGAAATTAAATGTTTGTACATTTATAGGCCCTATACTGCACCCAACATTTTCGTGCCATTGTCGAGGAGGTGCTTAGGGATTGACCTTGGTGACCTGTTGCATTTGTTTTTTTCCTTCACCTAGTTTCTCTTGCAATTTTATGTTCTTTGAATTTATTTCTTTTCTGCACTGTTGCTTTAAGGTTTCTCATTTTCTCTGATGTTGTAATAACTCCCCACACCCCCCCCCCCCCCCCAACCAACACACACACACACATATATATACACACTATTCATGTGCCATTGAAAGTACTAGATGGCTTGTTAAAAATAGGAAAATGGTATTTTGAGGAATCATCCAATGAGGAGTTTTTATGCTGCTACATAGACATACAATTCATCCAATGAATAATTAACAACTGAAAATTTTAATATTTTGATTGAACATAAGAATGATATTATTAAATCTTTGATTTCAAAATTGGATGATTTGCAGGAAGAGTAGAAGAAGGATGAAAACCACTACTTATCTTTTGCGCCAACTGTAGAAAGAAACACTTCCTTGGAAATTGTCTACTTAATAGCCTGAAAGTTTGAAAAATTTGTGAAGAGGACCATTTAACATAACATTGCCCATCACTACCAGGATTAATAAAGGCACTCAGGAAATCAAGTAAGGAATCAAATCGACTACCAGGTATAACTCAAAACCCATCACCATTTGATACTTGGAATAATGTTTATTATCCTGAGCAGGTTCCTGAACATGTTTATAATCTTGCAGTTTCATGGCAAACTTTTAATCCTCCTCCAATTGAACACCCTGTTTCATGGCTGCAGTGGCCCTATCCTTGGCCCTCATCCTCGAGCCATATATATTCATGGCCTAAAGAATCATTTGGATCCTTCTCTTTAGGGAAATCTCCCATGCAAATTCAATTACTTGAGCATCAACAACAACCACAATTTCTTTCTAATGCACCATCAAGTCATCGTCCTCCATGGTCCCAGCTGCATGTGCAATCTTACCCTAATCCTTGCCCTAACCCTAGTCCATACCCTTATTCATACCCTATCCCCTAGTCCATACCCTATACCTAACCCTTTTCCATACCCTAGACCTAACCCTAATCCATACCCTAGTCCTAACCAAAACCCTAATCCATACCCTAGGCCATACCCTAGACCTAACCTTAGTCCTCATCCAAAATCTAGACCTAACCCTAGTTCAAAGCCTAATCCCAATCCAAATTCAAATCTTAGTCCAATCCTTAACCAACACCTTAGCCCAAACAATAACGTAAACCCCAATCCAAACCATGAGGTTGCACAACAGTTTGAAAAACCTATTCTTCCCGATATCGAACAAAATGTCACATCTTCCGTGTTGGGAAAGTGAATGAATTTGGAAACTTCCCCCATTACCGTAGAATATTTACCTAAGGAATATATAATTCAAAGACCACTATAGGAGTAATCATTCATTGGAACGTGTTCTCAAAATGTTGTTAAAGCTCAAAACCATAGGATCTCTCTCAACCATTCTTGTCAATTTGAAAGTCAAATATTTGAGCTTGAACTTGAGGGATTTATCTGTTGTCTTTCACCAGATCCTTTGTGCCTCTAGGAGAGCGACTATCAAACTGTGGAAGACTTGCATCAATTGTAGAATCGTAAACATGTGGATTCCATTGAATCCTGGTTTCGAGCAGTAATCAACCCACCTTATTTCCTCATCATTCGGAAACTCTTGGTACCATGTCAATTGAAGCAACTGGTTGCTCATGCTTTGGTATGTCTTGATGTCTATTCTTTAAAACTAAGTGTGAGTATAATCAACATTTTGTTACGCACATGGCTTCATTGGAAGTGCGCCTACACTTAAAGGTGATATTTCTTTCTTTAAAATAGGAGGGTAATATGAGAATAATGAATAAAGATGTATAACAACACTCTTGAACTTGTGATTCCCTAAAAGCACAACTTTGGAAATTTCTATTATTATGCACTCTCATGATAAGACTTGTCATAAGAACTTCATGCTTAATGCCTCATATTTTATAAAGTGACTTTGATTATTGATCAATATGTCAGTGAAGGGTATTGTTATAAGTTACATGTAATACTTTTTCCTATTATAACAAACTATCATCTAGAAAATATTTTCAAGTCCCTCTACGAAGGAATCAATGAAAGAACCTCCTATGGTGGACCATGCCTACAAAACTCTAATAATCTTTCATAAAGAACCCCGACATGATCAACTCAGGGAATCTTTTTGGTCATTATCTGAGATGTTTTTTTAAAATAAGTTCTTAGGGTAGCATGACCAATTAGTAAAGAATAGCAATTAAAAACTTTTCACGCCATCCTGCACCCTTAAGGAGTAGAATTGCTTCCCCACCTATTAAGTAACATATCTAAGGTTAATCATAATCAAAGTTTTGTTTTAAACATAAACAAATTAATTGAAGGATAGGAGGTCTCATTTCGAGCTGACTTACTATGATCATGGGTCCTAAGGAGAATGAAATTACCACACTAGTCACCAAGCCAGGTTAAGGGCTTTCAGTTGAAGAAGCTGGAAGACAAGAGGTATCATTGTGAGTCGGCTTGTTCATTCTTGTTAGTTCTTGTGAATGGCACTATCGTTAGCTGGTTACTAAGCCATGACAACAACCTTCAATTAAATTTTAAAAAGAGAAAAAGTAAATTCTTGTAAATAACTCTGAATCTATATCTAATAGGTGGGAGACAAGAATTTCATGAGGTTAAAAGGTATCCCTGTCGAGGCTATACACACCTGCTGGAAGCAGGGCCATGCCTGTGGTATTAAAGTTAATTTTACACTATGATTTACTTGGTTGCTTTTGCCTTTCCCTGAACTCATTATCAATCTCTTTGAGAATGGATTTAAAATCCTTCTATTGTCATGCCCTGGAGTTCTTTTTGGAATGATTCTTATAGATGTGGGAACCATAGTGTAGGTAATTCACTGTGCATAGGCAAGAGGAGCTTCAACTATACATGGATAATGGTAAAATGGTCACTGTGGGAAGGTATTACTATGTCTACTTTTAACACCATGGATTTTAAATAATGTCACTCATATTTACAACGAGGATATTAAATTGAAACTTCTGATTTGAAATGCCCCCAAGATATTCTTTTTGGAAATTTTAAAAGCTAGTTATTTTTATTCAAGTAATAACACCATCCTTGCAATTTACTTTTTCCATGGCAACTTTTGTTTTATATTTTCTTGAAATCAGTCTAAGCAAATTGTCGGCTTGTTGGGGCCTGGCCCAGGTTTAGAGTTAATTAGCCAAAGAAATCCTGGTACTACTGGCCCTTCCGGCAAGAATCCGTAGAGCGCAGACTAAGGTCTCACCCGAAGTAGTATGGGAGGGTGCTAGAACCAGGTTTCTGCACCCTGGAGATGTATGATGATTTCGATTGGTTCGCGGTTTGTCGCTACACGGACTTCCCCGTTCATCGTGGTCTGATATACTGCCTTCGCGCAACCCTACCCAGGGGCTGAGCACCGCGCTCTACATTATTACCCAAGACCTTTCTTATATTCCAAATGTTAGTTGATTATCTTTGCCTACTTGAGCGCTTTAAGCTATTTAATAATGAAACATTCATACAGGTGCGCGTAGTAAATAAACAATATATTCGCAAATGATATCAATCATGTATTGACCTAAGAACATATACACAAACTTATAACCAAACTTCTCTCTATTGATTCTTTCCACGGTTACAGACTAGACTGGCCCTACGCACTCAGCTACAAGGGTCCACGCACTGAACTGCGGACTACTAGGCCTCTGTGCACTCAGCTGCAGAGCCTTCTCCTACTCTACGACCCAAAGACACACTTCACACTGCGACTCAATCCCTTAGACTTCTCATGCTCCTATTCTTATTTAGTCTTCTCTTACACTTAGAGCCTCACTCTATTTATACAATCCCATGGTCCGCGGACCATGGGTAGGTCTATCCAGCCGACATTACATTGCAAAACTAGGGCAGACAACCCTATGACTCCATCATACTTTCGCGCCCCACGCCCGCAATTCGCGAAGATTTTACAACACGATTTGGTCAAAACTTGGGCTTTGAGCCCTAAAACATGCCTTGGGGGGATTCCATGCCCAACAACCCCCCAACACAAACATTGTGACTCGCCCTTGATTCACTCTGTCAGTGCGACGATCTTTGCGCAGAGTCCCTCCAACTGTTCTCGAACTGCACAGAGGTCAGTAGCGCACTGAGTTGTTTCTTGTTGGATCTGCTACATACATTGTTCCAAGACCTCTGTGGCGAGAGTGCTTCTCTACATCAATGTGTGCATCCCCTGCATGTGTGCGAGCTTGCCTTCGATTTCTGTCGTGATGATGAAGGCCTCATCGATCCAAGGCTGAACGCGTGCCTTCAAGACTGCTTCCTTATGTTGTGCCATGTCCACCTGCTCCTTCAGTGATTTAGCCTATTGCATCTGTGCAAGCCTCTGAGTGAGGACCACTGTCTGTGCAGTTCCTTGGACACTGTCATACTAATGTTGGAGTTCTCGTGCCTCTATATCTAAGTGCTGGATGTTGGGATCCTTCTACAGATTTGAGAGGACCTCAAATGATTCCTCCAACATACTAGTGCAGTCTCACACTGCACCTCCAATTTCCTCCAATCCTGCTGTGATAGCACTAGTGCATTGTTCTCTAACTTCTGGGGGAGTGGATGGCTGCGCCTTTAACCGCAACTCCGCGATCTTAATGTTTAGCTCCAGCTGAACCTTTGTCATTTCTTCCCTCGCCTCATGGACCCTTGCTGCTAACCTGTGGATTCGTGCCTCTGATGGTAGATCTATTGGGAATTCTAGCTCCGGGATGCTTTGGCAAGCATCATCTATCACCTGTACCAGCTGTTGATTCTGCGATACCAATTGGTCATGCTACAATCTTAGTTGTTCCATATTTATTTTCTATTGACTTAGGACTTGGAGTGTGCAACTCTCCCTAGCTCGTAGCTCTACAATTATCCCATCCTACAACACACATAAGGGCTTGCGCGGGAGTGCAGCTAGATTGATACCAAGACCTTTCAACATGCTAACTGAAGGCCTATTGGCCTCACTTGATGGCACTAGTGCTCCTTCCAGTAGCATTATGGTGTTCGTCATCTGTGCACGCAACATCTGCTCTGCTACTATTGAGCCGACTGCGAGGCTGGCCGAAAGGGTACCTGCCTGGGGGGGCGCACTTGTAAGTCCTGTAGCTGCACTCTGAAGGCCCCCAACACAATCTGGTTCTCCTACATGAAATCTTGGAGAGCCTCAGAGGTGACATCATGTACAGTTTCGCCAATGTCATGCAGATCACCCTTGGTTAGGGTGATCGGGTCAATGGACAATTTCGAGGCCTTAACCTTCTTCCGCGACCCTATCCGCTCTATTGGGTGCTGGCGCTTCAGTTACGTTGACACTATTTGTGGGTCCATGCCTCCTTCTTCTGTTTCTGCTTCCTTTGCTTCCTGCCCCTACGAAGGTGTTGTTTAGCCCTCGCTCGCCTTCGTGGTTGCTTCCTGTGCTGCTGCTACTACTGCTGCGGCCTTTTCTTACTCAGCTGCTTTCTATGTCGCATCCTGTGCTGCCCGCACTTTTGTTGCTACTACTTCCTTCCTTCGTTTTTCATCCAGCTGTGCGATGCACAACTTGGCCTCGTCTTTCTTTCTTTGCGCTGCCAACTTCTCGATCTCTGATGTCTGGGGCGCACCACTCTAGCGGCCATGCCTCTAGTACATTCAAAATGACGTCATCGGTGGCTATGAAGGGTAGCTTTACCCACTGCTTGGTTGGGTCCTTGCGCACCTTGATATAAATTTTATGCATGTCCGCTTTGAATTATGCAAAACTCTACAGACTGTTGTAAACAGTGGGTGACAACAGTGGCTTACGATTGATCCCCATTCTGAGGTTCATCTCCATGAACACCCAAAAGATTTTGCTGTCGCATATCCTCTTGGAATCCTTCATGTCTAGGAGCAAAGCGTACTTCGCGACCTCTAGTATATCCCTGTCAATTATGGGGAATTGACTATCCTTCAGCAATTCCCCAGCCACGAGCACTATGGACGGCGACAACCATGCATAATGGAACGTTTTTCCTTGTTCGTGGGCTTCGTGGAAATTTTCTAAAAGCTCCTTGCAGAGGGACACAGACCAGTTAAACTGGACCCCTTCCGTGCACTACTCTACTAGTGCTACCACCGGTGTGGGTACTTCATCCACGTGACACTTGCGCATGACATTTCCTGCCAGGATTTGGGTCGCCGCGTGCACTGCTTTCTCCTTGATGCTGGAGATGGCGTAGCCCTTCTTCTTCTTTTCCAGCTTATACTTTTTCTTCATGGCCTCTGCGATGGCCAAGTCACTGCCCTTCCCTTCCGATATGTTTACGGGGTCCTCTCCTTTACATGGAAGTCAGGAGACGCGGTGAACTAGGTCTGCTGTGATGGAGATGGGCTCCTCCATCCACAAACACCCATCATGCACCAGGCAGAGTAGCTGATTGATGACGAAAATCGTTATTGGTGCACGGTGGAAGTGCAACACCCAGAGCAGATTCAGTAGCCCAGCCTTTTCAACTCCGCGTAACCACTTTCGCAACTCTAGTTCTGTAACCCCCGCTGCAGTGTTATGTTTGGGCTTCATAAGGTTCCCGGTCTCAAGGTGAGGGAACTTCTCGTGGTTAGCGAGGTACCAATCTTCGAATTTCAGGCTCGGCACGCATCCTAGGTGCATGCTTTCAAACATAATGTTTTCTGGGAGGAGTTGGGTCTGGAGTGAGCTCTTGGTCTCATCTAGGTCCTTGGGCACTTTTGCCTTCCCTTTTCGTGGGGGAACATAGGCGGGCAATTTTGTTGTGTGGTGTGTAGGCTTAGTGTCCTCCTCCATGCCTTTATCCTCGTCCTCTGCGATGATAAGATCCTCCAGATCTTCTTCTTCTTCATTTGTATCTATGGTGACAAATTTCCCCTTCTCGTCCATTGATAGTTTGTTGCGTAGCAGGTTCCATGGGGACACACGTACGAGAACCATTGCTTGTTTTTCCTTCTTGGGTCTTGGCGTGCGCGGTGATTTTGGGATTTCTGCCACAATCCCGGTTCCTTCTGGAGCATCTCCCACACCCAGGGCCTACATAGCCTCTTTGGTGGTTATTTTGGTTATCTCCATAATGTCCTGAGCAGTTTCCATCATATTCATCAAGAAATCTAGCACTCGCGAACTTAGGGGCTCAATCAACGCTCGACTCACAACACTCAAGGCTCTGCTCAATCGCTCAATTTGCAAATGACCAAGGTTTGTTTGTTGGGTAGCCCTTTGTATTTTATAGTGCTTTTTGAATTTGAATTCGACCATTCCCCCCAAATCTAGTTCATTAATGCTTCCTTGGCGGCAGATTTTTCCAAATCTTGCCTATAACTCACGTCTTAAATGCCTTCTGCCCGCTCCATTTAGCCTCAAGTCGAACCTCCCATCGTGAATAGTGACTTCAATAGTCACTTTCTGGCCAACCCGCGCCGCAGCGCAACCCCTTGTCCATGGTCGTGGACCTTGTGACTCTTTGCTTCTGCGCACATCTCCAATATCATGCAACTCCGAGGAAGTATAGTTTATAGTCCCGTGCTCCCTTTCAACTGCTCGGAGCACTAAGACTATTCCTTCCTTGGCAGGTGAGGTGGCCGCACCACCTATATGCAGTTTCCTCCGATCATCCAGCATTCTTTCTGGGAAATACCTACCTTTTACCGTTATTGTCCGCGTCGCGCACCTTATCCTCTGCAATGCATCAACTTGGTTAATTCTGTTAGTAATATGCGGTGCAAGCCAAGGCATCAGACTGATCAATTCGCAGCGCTAGTCCTCAAGCTTGTCAGCATGATCGTGTGCACCCTGTTTTATCACCGTGGTCTTCTTATCGAGAAACTCGTCCCTTATCTCATCTTCCAAATTCTTGACTTCTACTTCTACGAAAGTGCTTTTCCTCCTTAATCACACCCTTTCTTTTTAAAGTTCTTGGAGCCTAAAGTTTCCCTGTTGGTTTTCTACTTCCAAGTTTTTGCGAACTGTCACATCTCTTGGTGTGATCATACGTAGCCTAATTTCTCCAAGTATTATAGGGCTTACTTCAGTTGCTTCATACTCAAGCCTTGCCGATGCCTGCACGGTTAGGGTTTTGCACACAATCCTATATGCCTAGAGAACCGCTGGGATGCATAGGTCCTAGTCAGCCTGCTTCACTTGGTGGACCGTGTTCAGTGCTCTGCATACTTTGTCAAAAGCTTCTGCATGAAGATGCTTCTATGCACTTGGTCTTACCATACTTCCTGGTCCCAAACGGAGGGGTCGTTCATGCCATTGTCTTGCCCACACTTGCGTCTCGATCATGTCTCCTACCGTGAGTACTGTGTGTATCCCTGTAAGTTTCGTACCATATGCTTGTACCCATTCTGGGAAGGTGGTGCATGGGCTGTTTCATCTATCATACTTGGATTTTATCCGCATCTGAGGCTTCCCAGATTGTAGGTGCATCATCCTTCTGCATTCGCGCCAGTCCTCAAAACTCTGCTAGTGCGTACCCTACCACCTTGTGGGCGTAGCGCGCAGTACCCATTTCAAAGCATTGGAATGTTGTTGTTCCAACACTTCCTTTTCAAATTTGTTCAGGAACTCCTCCACTTTACCTAACCCATCATACATAGGCAGATCTCTTACCTCTGTTGCTATGCAACGAAATGACCTTGTCATCATGTTACAGTTGAGTGTGGTTACCTCGTGTAACCGGTTTTGCCATCGTTCTATCTCTTCGTCAGAATCCAATGTGCAGGAGCTTTCGCGCTCCTAAGATATTCGACCATCCGCAATTGGATTTACCCAATCTTGCTCTCGCGCGGTTATCTTGTAGATGTAGTCTAGATCGTCATCGCTATCGTAGTCGCGCACTAGCTCTGTATAGTGCGATCCTTCTACAGGGTCTAAAGGTATCACTACGTGCAGTGAATTTTTCTCAAAAATCATCTTGCGCTTCTTTATATTTATCACTCCATTCATGTCAGTGGCCCAATCTATTCCCAGTAGCACGGGATAGGGATTACTGTCATCAACACTCTTTATCACTTCGAAATCTGCTAGCGTGCTTGCACCTTCGATATCTACGGTGATTTCCTGCAATCTTCCCATAGGTAGGATCTTTTGCTGGTTCGCCATTCGCAGTTGGATAGGAGACCATTGCAGCGCAGGCCTGCCCATGCACTCCCATGTCTGCTTTGGCAGGACATTCACGTCCGATCCTAGATCCAAAATCACTTGATCCATTTCATATTCCCCGACCTGCACGGTCAATCCCATCTCCCTTCCTGTTCGTGTCGTGTGCTTCTCAAGCTTCCAGACTACGCGCAGTTCTCCTGATGCAGTCCTAGCACATCTAGTGATGAGTTCTTGTAGCCCCTTCACAACTTTGTTGTCATGCAACAAATTCATGCATGTCTCCAAGAATGTAGTGAGCATCGATGGGTCCATTTCCAGCTCCAGTCTGTCTTTACTTTATGAAGTGGAGGTGTCCGGGAAACTCCTCTTAGCTTCCTTGAATGTCTCCTTAGCGCGCTCCAAATCAAATTCTGGTTCCTTTGTTGGAGCCTTGCGAACCCAGGTACTCTCTTCGGGCTGCTTGCCTTTGTCATCCCCTGTTGTGATACCACTCTGCAGCATGATATTTACATTCGGGTCTTCCTCGCGTGGATCAGACCTCATTATCTGTAGGTTCTAAGTCGGGGGAGGTTGGAGTGCTCCTTTACCATGCAATCTTGCTATCAGTGTGGAACAACCCTCTGCCTCATGATCAAATTGTGTACAATATAAGCATGATGATCTCGTTGGATTTGTAAAATCACGGGCATAATGCCCCGGTCCTCCGCAATTGTAACATATCAACTGTCCTCGACCTCTTCCTGGTCCCATTCCACCTTGACCTCGTCCACGCCCCTGAAATCTGATTTGCGCCATCCATGCGTTCTGGTCAAGGGGTCATGTTTCGGCCTAAACTCTGTAGGTAGGAGTCTGATCCATCATCAGTTCATAACTTCTATAGGTGTGCTCATAATGGCCTAGTGACCTACAGAAATTACATAACAATTGTTGCGAATTCTACATATACTTCTGTAACAGATGACAGTTATCTATAGCATGCTTCCCTCCTATATGACAAATCGCGCACCACAGTGCAAGCGCTGCGCTTGGTCCTACTTGTGCCTCCGGTCTCAATGGCATTGGTCCTCTGCTTGTGAGGTAATTCGTGAACACCAAGCAGTGGTCCTTGTCGTGTCCCTGGCCCTTGCATTTTATGCACCATACCTCGTTGCACACTTCTGGACGAGTCGCCCTATCTTGTTCCAAACTCTGCATCTCAAGGCACAAATTCTTCAACTGCGCGTGAATCTGCTGGACTCCTATGTTAGGATCTTGTATCGGAGTCTTGTGCAATCTCATCATGACCTCCAAAGCTTCAGCCTGAGTGGTTACCCTCTGTTGCGACAATGTGTTCCATAGATGCGGCGTTAACGAGGCTACAAACCATTTGCAGTGTTTCCCGTATATTAAGGTCATGTTCACTTTGTGAATTATGCACTTCAGCCTTTGATCCAACTCCCATGGGGTTTCGCCTAGTAGCATTGAGATTTCCTTGAATCCAATGATCGACTGTGCCTCCGACTTTAACCTGCTAAATTCTTTGTTTAGCGCAATCTGGATATCCACTATCCCCACATTCGAATTGTCATTGGAATGCTTAATGTGCCAAGTCAGCGTGCGATCTTGCAGAGCGCTGACCAACGTTGCCTTCCTTATATTGTCGTCCGTGACACCCTGTGCTTCCCATACAACTTTTATCACGAACCAAAACTAGTCCGGATCTTCATTCCCTACTCCCTTGAACACTGGTAGCTTTATCGCACTGGCCATACTGCTTTGCGGTGGTGGTGGAGGTGGTATGGGCGAAGTCAAGGGTGAAGACGGTGAAACTGGTGGTGGTGTGGGTGGGGGTGGTATGCACAAAATTCTCTGCTTTATTAGATTGATTGCACTTCTTGGTGAAACCTTCGCGAGCTCTTCTTCGTCTCTGCGTGGAGGTGAAATCAAGGGGCTAGTTTCTAGTTCTGTGCTACCTTCGTTTCTGTAGATCCTCCCACTCCACGTAGCCCCAAACATCAATTTATTCGCATAACCCTCATTTAACACAGTAGGATTTTTAATCCAAGTGTTCAAAGATTTAATGTACTTACCTCGCAGTCCCTTGAGGAAGCACCGTTGTGCCTCGCTATGGCTGACTGAAGTACCTACCGTGAATTTAGTGATGAATCCTCCTATGATTCGATCCAGCTAGTGATCGATAGCGTGCGCAATCTTATCTTCCGATGCTTCCAGTCTGTGCACCAATTTTGGAGTCCACACTATAGGTTTGTTGAGTTTACACCTTCCTTGGCTATTTGTTAGCCTCACGATCCACTCGTACAACTTAGTGGGGAAGGATGCAAAGAAAATTTCATGAATTTCCGTATACAAGTAGAAATATAACCACTCTTCCTTTGACAGTTGCGGGTTCCTGTTTTCCTGCGCCGCGAACTCGTGAATCTTTCTGTCCAACCACTCTTTAGTTCCTTTCTTTGTCGAATTCCAGTGATACGACATCAGGCATCTCTATGCATATCCCGGTCCCGACAACGAAACCATTTGTTGGCTTGTTAGGGCCTGACCCAGGTTCAGAGTTGATTAGCCAAACAAATCCCAGTACTACTGGCCCTTTCAGCAACAGTTCGCAGAGTGTGGATTGAGGTCTCACTTGAAGTAGTATGGGAGGGTGCTAGAACAAGGTTTCCGCACCCTAGAGATGTTTGAATAGTTTTACTGGTCCGCGGTTTGTCCTTGCGCACAGGTTGCTTCACACACTTGCCCAGTCCTCGCGGCATGATATACTGCCTTCGCGCAACCCTACCTAGGGGCTGAGCACTGCGCTCTGCGTTATTACCCAAGACCTTGCTTATATTCCAAATGTTAGTTAATTATCTTTGCCTACTTGAGTGCTTTAAGTTATACTTAATAATGAAACATTCATATAAGTGCGCACAGTAAATAAACAGTATATTCGCAAATGAGATCAATCATGCATTAAACCAAGAACAGATACACATAATTATAACCAAAATTCTCTTTATTGATTCTTTCCACCGTTACAGACTCGACTTGCCCTGCGCACTCAGTTGCAAGGGTCCGCGCACTTAGCTTTGGACTACTAGGCCTCTGCGCACTCAGCTGTAGAGCATTCTCCTACTCTACGACCCAAAGACACACTTCACACTGCGACTCAATCCCTTAGACTTCTCATGCTCCTATTCTTAGTTAGTATTGTTTTACACTTAGAGCCTCCATCTATTTATACAATCCCATGGTCCGTGGACCATGGGTAGGTCTATCCAGCCGACATTACATTACAAAACTAGCGCGGACAACCTTGTGACTCTATCATACTTTCGCGCCCCGCGCCCGCAGTTCGCGAAGCTTTTACAACAATATTTGGTCAAAACTTGGGTTTTGAGCCCCAAAACATGCCTTGGGGGTATTCCATGTCCAACACAAATAAAGAGTCCATCAAACACTTTGATTTTAGAACAAGTCTTATTCAGCGCAGGAAGTGTGATCACATAGAATTGCAGGAACATCATTATGAATGCCTATAAATTATTTTAATTTTATTTTTTTTGCAAGGGAGTAAAAATACCTGATTTCCTTGCATGAGGACATGCAAGATGGTCAACATGGGGGAGTATTGGGCCTCCATTTTGTCTTATTTTTACTCGAAATCTCTCATGTTGATGTTTGGTTAAATGATTATTTTCGAGAGTATTCTTTACTTCCCTTGTTTTATCAGGATTAAAGCATTATTAATAAAGGTTTTCCTATTGCAGGTTTAAAATTGATTTGATCATGCTTTTATATAGGCTATGGACCTGCATTTACCTGCCTATACCGTGCAACGAATTCTTGCACCATTTTATGGCTGCCTGCACTCTGAAGGATTCCTGGACTACACTCATGTTCCTGCACTAGAGGATGTGTATAGTTATGTTATACTGCTCCAATATGATTTGCCGAAATTAGAACAAGTTAAAAACATGTTTGCCTCCAAATATAGAAGGGAATTGGCTGCTGCAGCATCAGATACCATTCTCCATGGATGACATCTCAAAGTTAATGCAAGAGATAGATTTGATGACTTGCGGCTATTTCTGGACTAAGAGCTCCTTGATCCATTGTAATGTGTACTTTTCCAGCATATATGCATTATGTTGTCTCATCCCCAAGAAGTTATCCTCAAGATGATATTGATATTCCAAAGTCTCTAATAAAATTCACTCCTCTAAGTGATACACCTGTGAGCAGTTCATCATCACGCAAAGAAGAAGAGAGAAGACAAATCACACTTTCCAGCAATATCACCATTCCAGGAAAAGAGGAACAATTCACCTATTTCGACATTTAGTTACAAAACTAATTTTATTCTTGGAAAATTGTTGAGATCAATGATCTACCCTCCTATATTTCAATTGGCTGATTTAAAAGCCCAAATTATAATTTTATGCCTATATATAAGCTTAGAAATTGCATGGAGCAGGGAATTAGTCAGTCAATTAATTCATTGATAGCATAAGCACACACAGGCACAGAAGGAACGCACATAAGGGAGGAAAAGCTGGTCCCAATGTAGCATCACGCAAAATTATAGCTTATGGGTCACTTCTCCTACTTGCTGGAGTTAAGTGTTTGTATACATAATCTAAAGATTGTTTTCCAGAATTAATTGAAGTGATTTTCATCCATGCTTTGTCTATCTATTGTTGCATCTAATGATTTTAATTTCTGTGTGAACCAAGATATGAATAGAGGGTGCAAGATGGTTGGGTTGGCCGCCAGACCAGCTCAACACCACTCTGCATCTCTTAAATTAAACAACATTTAAATTATCATTTACTGTGTAAAGTTTATTTAATTATTTACAGTCTCTTTCCTTCTTCAAATTGGTGTTATTTGATTTGCTGCAATGTTTTCCTTTCAACTGAAAAATTAATTTGATTTGTTGCATTAAGAATTGTGCTTGCACTCGAAATATTTCTTCATATCGAATGAGGCGAGAGATTCATATTAAATCAATTTCTTTCATAAGTTTATTTAGACAGTAAATTTACTTGTTATGTTGTTGATGCTTTCAGGTTAATTTTACAAAGAGGTAGATGTAGTAGAATTAGGGCAAGGAGAATGGTTTTGAATTGCTCTTGAATTTATTCCAGCATTTACAACCTTTTTGATATTGTGTCAGCACTGCTTGGTTTCCAGTTATGATTTCCCTTCTGTTTGCTCGTACTTAGAATTTCCTTTCCCATTGTTAAATAGTACAGGATTTCCTTTTATTTCCCGTATGATTTTAATTGTTTGGATTGGTGTTTCTCGAATTCTCTTTTAGTGTAGGATTTTATTTGTTGTCGAGATTAATGCGCAAGATAGACTAGAATTTGTTTTACAGGTTGCTAGGGGTTCTCTCTGGCATTTCCAGTGCTATGTCTCAAAGTTCACAAACTATCCAGATTGACAATTAAATGTTGGTACATTTATAGACCCTATGTAGGTTTTAACCCCGTACAGAAATTACTTGCATATGAATTCTAAAACACATAAAATAAACCGGGACTACCAGCTTGATTTTTCATTATGTTCCTTTCAATGTTATAATACATATTTATACATGCTGAAGCATCCAATACCATGGACTGAAAACCATCGCATCCAACAAACATGTGCGAAAATCATGCACAAAACCATAGGTGGGTCCGCCCAACCTAACATAGGGTCCAAAACCAAAATTTTCCAGGGCGGGGCGCTGCCCCGGACCCCATAAAGTGGGGTTATGGGTACCCCTCAAACCCCCTGTTAACTATGTGGAAAGAATATAACACAACCCAACATGGAGCACATGAATTATCTTAACCTTTTAGTAAAAATCCCTTTTAATAAATAAATTAACCATTGGGAACATTTTATTGGAGAAGGACTTTATCATAACTTTCTTAAAATGAAAGTTACGATATTATAAGAGTGTGATACGAATCTTCCGATAATGCATCAATTTTGTAATCATAACATTATACAGGTTGGGCGTCCAATACTTGAGTTCTGATAAGGGAAACTTTTCAAGCCTAAGAGATTTTATAACAAATTTAAAAATGTTCTATATTTATTGAAAACTAGAGAGTTTTATTAACATAGAAAAAAGGGTCCCCATTATTTATTGTATAACTATAAATAAAAATAATGGGGTGGGGGAGGGGGGGGGGGGGGGGGGGTTGTTGAATACTACAACAATTAGCGACATATTGGGTGAAGTAGTGATCTCCGTAAAAGTAAATGAAATTTTAACCACTACGGAAAAAGAGTTAGAAAGATGTAAATATTTGAAATTTAGATTAATTAAGATTACTCTGAATAAAAAAACTCATTACTTAGTAATTTTTTCATAACTTGTTATTGATAAAAATCTTCATTATCTTTGTTAGTCATTTAATCAATTTTAAAGATAAAATAGAGAACTATAGAAGCTTAGTGTTTAAATAGACTTATTTGTTACTCATAGAGCCACTGCTGCTAGCAGGCGTCCATAGCCTTGACAAGATTACCATTTAACCAAATTGTACCAGTATCCCATCCACTTATAGTAATATCTTAGAGATATTATTATTATTTTTTAATTTTCCTTTTATCTACTTGAAAACCATTGTCTTGGTTTGGTGGCCAGACAACGACAATGCCATTCACAAGTTATAATGATATTGAACAAGCAGACTCGTGATGAGACCTCTTGTCTTATAGTTATGCAGCCATAAGCCATTATCTTGGCTTGGTGATGAGTCGTGATAATGTTAACATCATTAGTTTCCCATGGTCATGGTAATTCGGCTTATGATGAGATCTCTTTATCTTTCAAATTATTATTATTATTATTATTTTAAATATTTTTGAATTACACTAAAAAATATAAAATTAGTGGATGAGGAGGTAAATTTCACTCAAGAGTTGTGGATGACAATTAAAGTCAAAGTATGCAAAAAAATTCAAAATAGTCTTACTTTTTAAAGAAAATTGTTCATGACTAATCAAAGGACAAAAAGGTCTTTTAAAGTTTCAAGTTATGAAATATTTACGAATTAACGGATATAAAGATTTCAAAGATTGTAATAGATGCAATACTAAACTTCAATGTTATAATTTTTTTCTAATAATTTCTTCTTTAATCAATCAAACTTCATGTTAATGATGAGAGACCCCAATATGAAGTCAAGAGACTATTACCCAACACCACTAAGCTAAATACACCGATATGTACATATGATTATTTACATATTTACAGTAGGACAAGTATTTTCAAGAAAAATAATTTTTCAAAATTAGCCCATTAATGGGAATAATATCCCTCTTTCCCAATAAATCTTGAAGGATAAAAGTTGATGTGCCTAGTTTCTTAATGATCTGAAATGGGCCAAGCCACAAATTTTGAAATTTTGTGTGTTTTTATTTTTCTTCATGGGCCTTATCCCATTTTAGAACTAAGTCACCAATTTCAATTTTTTTATCATTTACTAAATTTGTATCAAACAAATATTTGACCAATTGTTGGTGGTGAGCATGAAATTGTTTGGCTTTATCTCTTTCTTTCTCTAACTTTAGAATTTGGGACATTCTAAACTCTAAAGTAGAGCAAGGTTGTTCCTCTATAGATTGCACTAAGGTTAGTGAAGAAAGAGCTCGATTAGGAGGTAGGATAACTTCTTTTCCATACACTAAGTGATAGGGAGATGTGCCTAGAGAGGTTTTATGGGTAATTCTATCAGCCCATAGGGAAAAGACTAGAGCTTTGTGCCAACTCTTTTGATTTTTGTCAATAGTTCGCTTATTGATCCTTATGAGGGTTTTATTGGAAGATTCTGCTAAGCCATTTCCTTGAGGATAATAGTTTGCATAATATTTGAGTTTAAAACCTCTTGTGAGAGAAAATTCAGTAATAGCATTTCCAGAAAAATAAGATGCATTATCAAATAAGGGAAAAAGGAAGGCCAAACATGGTGATTATAAATTGATCATAGTTTTAGAATTGACTACCTTGAGAGGTATTGCTTCCACCCACTTGGTGAAATAGTTCGTAGCAGTCAAAATTTACCTATGTTGTTTAGAAGAATGAGGAATGATCTCACCTATAATATCCAGTCCCCATTGCTCAAAGGGTTGCTCAATGTTAACTAGCTGCAAAGGCAACGCTGGTTCTTTTCCCTCCCTTTAACAGTTTAGCAAATTTTACATTTTTTGACATAAGCATGAGAATCTTTGAATAAAGTTGGCCAATAGTAACCAGTATGTAGGACCTTATGAGTAGTAGTGTTCGCACTCTAATTTCCACCAGCTGGTCCATCATGTAGTTCCTACAACACTTTTCCTACTTCAGGTTTGTCTAGACATCTTAGTAAAATAGAATCATAATTAATTCTAAATAAGACATTATTGGCAAGTTGATACTGATTAGCTTTAAGCCTCAAAGCTCTTTTTCTTTTGTAATTGAGCTCTACTGGAGCATAAATACTTCTTAAATAAAAAATTAAATCAACATATTGAGTTTCAATGTCAATAGGGCATACCTCTGAAATTTGGACATTACTACCTAAATCTTCATCATCTGAAGTGCCAAAAGCTCCAATTATTCATTTGCAAAAACCTTGACCTCAAACTATTTTAGCTGGCTCTATTTCAAGGTCATATCCTTGTAGGGCAGTAACCCAATTAGCCCTATTTTCCCTTAATTCCTTCTGGATAAGAAATTGTTTGGCTGGAGAGAAATGAACAATTACTTTTCTATGTGATTTTAGGTGAAAAGGTCTAAAATGTTTTATTGACTTAAAATTGCAAAAGCTTGTTTTTTACCTTCTTAATATTTTAGCTCAGCTCCTTGTAGATTGGAACTAAAGAAGACAATGGGAGCTTCAATTTTTTGTTCATTGGGTTGGGTCAACACAACTGCATAGGACTGTTCAGAAGAAAATCGTATAGAACAAATTCTTTAGAAAAATCGGGCGTTGATAATGAAGGAGCATCTATGATGGCTTGCTTTATTAATTCAAAAGACTTTCTTTCGGCCTGTCCTCGTTTATAGACTGATTTCGTTTTGATCATGGTCTGTAAAGGTAAGATAATCTATGAAAAATTAGGAACAAATCATTTGACAAATTTATCTGACCAAGAAAAGAATGTATGGACTTTTTGTTGTGAGGTAAGGGGATTTCCAATATTTCCTTAATTATGTCAGGATCTATGCAAATTCCTTACTTGGAAACAATAAAGCCTAGAATATTACCTTCACAAAGAGTAAAGAATGACGTCTTAGGATTCAAGGAGATTCCAAATTTTTTGCATCTTTCAAAGATTTGTTTCAAGTCATGCAGGTGATTATTCCTCTTTTTAAAATAAATTGTAATATCATTTAAGTACACAACGACTGATTTATTGATCAAACCTTTGAAGGCAATATCCATTACTCTCTAGAATGTTGCTCCTGGATTAATCAATCCAAAAGGCATCTTATATGTTGGAAAAACTGGGGGGGGTGCTCAATCAATCAATATTTCTTTCAATTAATTTTTTTACTAGTTAAAAGCATTTTTATTTGGAACACAAAAATAACAGAAATAGATAACATGAATATATGCTTTCATTAATGTGATCTTTGCAATAAATCAAGTACTATATATATATATATATATCTATGGTTTCAATCAGTTGCCAAGCACCAACTTGGACTCTTTGTGAGGCTCCAACCTCTAGAGCACTAACTCTGTCTTGTCAAGGCACCAACCTTGAATTTAGGAGCACCAACTCTCTGGACACCAATCCTTTCAGTTCTGAGGCACCAACCTCAAGGGCTCCAACCCTCTGCTGTAACTGTTTGGATCTGTTTGGTTGTAATATTCTGCTCCCAACCCTGCTGGACCTATGACTTACTTCTGTCCTCCTGTTCTTTCCATTCTGCTAGAACTTCGGCTCCCTTTTTTTCTTACAGTTCGCAAGCACCTCAAACTTTCCCTTGTTCTTTGTTTTATATGCCTGATACTCTTGAACTTTGGCTTCTACTCTTTTCCTCTTCGCTCGCTTGATCTTTCGGCTTCCTCTACGCTCACTCTTCAGCTTCCTCTGCGGTCACTCTTCGGCTTCCTCTGTCCCTTCAGGTTCATCAAATTCTTACAGGACACGTTAATGCGAAAGAGAGGCCGTATTATAATAATATTGCATATTAAAGAAATAACTATATCAGAGAGGCCCCCCTTTTTTTCCAACTTTCATACAATGGACCCAAACCTATTGGAAGCGTTTATTTGACTTTAAGCCCCGGGAAACACATTTATCGGAACCACAGGAATACATAGAAATACACCCTCCGAACACATAAGGCCAGACTTCAAATGCATTATGCCCGCATCTATAACTTCATCGGGTCCACTCCTCCAACCCTTTCCACAATGCTCTTCGACCTCTGCTAACCGATCTCCGATCGGCGCTCGGCTTCATCCCTATCGATCATCAGTGGATCGGCCCATCGGAAATCGGCATACCACGACACTGTCACTTAACCTTCCCAAAATGCGATTAGTGATTAAATCTAGACCGTTGATTTGGCGCTTGATCCGACGGTTGTCGCTTAGCCTGATCACCAACTAGTCCGCTCGATCTCTAGTGTTGATCACCTCCTTTTGATCTGACGGCTGACATTGATTTCAGGTAGACAAATAGCATGGGGATTACTTGCTCGAAAAAGTGGTTTCCTCTCTCCTCCCAGGTGCTACGTGTCGCTCGGTTAGTGGAATCGGGTGCTCACCCTTCAATACCACTTACCACTTTTACCTTGCCCAAAATACCATTTCCTGTTGCAGAACCACTTTCCTCGTGAATTAACGCCCTCACATCTTTGCTATGCGATGATCGTTGATTTATAAGATCCAACGGATCTCATACACTCTCCATCTGTTTCCTCCTCGACTTGATCTCGTTCGCTATTTATGGATTTACGCCGCTCTTGCTTTAGGAGCTAACTCTTCCAACCTTTATAAAATCAGAGGTTTCAGGGGTCACAACCCTTTATAACTTGCGATATGAGGGTTCTGATGGGAGGACGCAATGTCATATCAAGGATTGTTGCTATAACCTATTTGGGTCCATGTTATTATATCACATCTATATAATATATATACTCCTCCACTCTTTGCTTCTCGTGGTTTCAAATGAATCTTCCTCTATGCTTCTCTTGCTCCGTAACCTGCTTCTTTGAGGGCTTCCGATGGACTCTTCCTCTCACTTTTTGGGCATACATTACACACCATACTCCTGATATGGCTCCTCCTCAATATTCCGCTCTTACACTTGCTTTTCTTCTCTGATTTGATAGCTCTGTTGTGTTGAGATTGCAACAAGATGATGGAGCTTAGTGAAAAGAGTCGCCTTCACTAAGTGGGCCCGCAGGCTATTTTTGGAAGTTTATTTTTAGACTATGTCTATTTTTAGACATATGGATCATGTCTATGGATTGCAGGTTGCTGTTTATGGATGATTGATCAAGTTGGAAAAAATAGATGGACTTCTATTTTTAGACCACAGCGGAGAGACACCACAGCGGAGTGACTGCTCAGTCTAAATATAGAACAGTCAAATATTATTAGCTCATAATAATATTTAGACTATAAACTTTGTCTTATTCTCTTGGAGCACTTCAGGATGAGCTACGGATGTGGTACATGCAGATCCCAGAAGGAAATACGTGGTTACCTATGGGATGACTAATATTTGCATGCAGGACTTCAGTTAGAACTCAAGTGAGTTGAGTTTAGTGGACTGGAGGTGCAGTTTATGGAGTTGTGTTCAGTTTAGCTTTGTTAAACTGGTTGTATTTAGTCTAACTGGCAAATAGACTAGAGATGAGTTGGGTGAATTAGTTATTAGTTAATTCACAAGTTATTAACTCATAATACAACTAATGAATACATCAGTTAACTCAGTTGCATGTTCAGTTCAACAGGGACAGGTGTTAGAGAATCAGATTGCTATCAGTTGTGACTATAGTTGTGCACCAGATCTTGCACAATCAAGGGATTGAGTATGCCAATGAGTTTGCCCACGTATTTTCCCACATTGTGGTATATCCAAGTAAATACGAGTTTGGTTGATTCATTCTCATCATTTCTGATGCAGGTATTGAGCAGTGGAGGCAGGCAAGCAGTGGAAGAGATTTGGAGATCAGATCTGAGCTGTATTGTGTGTAACAGAGGTGGAGATACTTGTGAGAAGTATTATGCCGTGTAATGTTACATGACTCAATCATTAATATACAGATAGTTGGGGTTTTTAGCGAGATGCTTTCCCCGGGATACATACTGTGTTAATGTGTGAATGCTCTTGATGTTTTATTGTTATTGATGCTGCTATATTGATGATCAACGTAGAGGAGCTTAGTATTGTGTGTTTTCCGCAATAGTACATGATCAGGATAATCTCTGTTGAATATGTGTTAAATTATTCAAAATTTCTACATGGTATCAGAGCAGTTGATCATCAGATCTACTATTCAGGAAGTGTTTACATTCTATTTCTCTAGGCAGAGCCTGTAATCGGGCCAGGTAACCTCTGGATTCATCCTTCCTTTAGAAGGTGAAATATCCGATCAAAGCCCATACAGTCAATCTTTGTACGAGAAATATTGTGTTCTCACGAATCTTAGATCCGAGGCGGTTGAGTTGGTTGCTGGTGGAATTCTAATTTGCAGCAGTGTTTTCTTGGTGACAACACAACAATGTCTTTCAACGGATTGCGATTGGAGTATGCTCTTCAGGGCAGCTCAAACTATATTGCTTGGAAGGACAAGATGGAGGCAGTATTGGATGATAACGGGCTGAAGGAGTTCATAGATACGGATATCCCAAAGCCTACTGATGTTACTCAAGCTGATGCTTGGCAAAAGAAGATCGCAAAATGTCGAAGGATTCTGTTGGAGGGCGTGAAGGATCACATTGTGTCCAGCCTCCATGGAAAGGCTACTCCATATTTGATGTGAAAATCATTAACAGAATTATTCCAAAGCAAGAGCGATCAGAGGAAGCTGGCGCTCAAAGATAAACTCAGAAACATCAAATGCGAGAAGGGTAACAGTATTCCCAAGTATCTCACGAAGTTCACTCAGTGTCGAGATGAACTGGGAAGTGTGGGGGTTACTGTCGATGATGAGGACTTGGTGAGCTTGGCTCTCCTTGGTCTTCTGAAGAGTTGGCATTCCTATTAGGACTCTGTCAATGGTCAGGAGAAGTTGCCAGGATGGGAAAGGCTATGGTCAGATCTTGTGCAGGAGGAGATCAGGCAGAGTACCACGGACGGATCTTCGTCAAAGGGAGCTGATGAAGAGAATTGTGCTTTGGCTGCCAAAGCAAAGAAAGGGAAGAGCAAGAAAGCTTCTCAGTCTGGTGCGAAAGGCAAGAAGCAGGATATGTCCAAGGTGAAGTGTTTTCACTGTCACCAGCACGGACACTATGCCACAAATTGTCCACAGAAGAAGAAGAACAAGCAAGCTGCTGGATTTGCAGGGTGAGAGGCTTTAGCTTCTCAGTTTGAGCTTGATTTTTCATTGATCGCATGCTTGGTTTCAAGTGTGATGGGATCAGTGTGGTTCTTGGACAGTGGTGTGTCTTTTCACATGACGGGAGATAGAGATTTATTCTCTGATCTGGAGGAAAAAGATCTTGGAGTGCACATCGAGATGGGCGATGATGGTAGATACAGTGTGACCGGTATCGGTACCATTTCCTTTGAGAGGGAGTCTGGTAAACCTTTTGTATTGAAGGAAGTCATGCATGTTCCAGGATTGAAGAAGAATCTCATCTCAGTGGCTATGTTAGAAGACAAGGGGTATGATGTTGTTTTCAGCGAGGGAAAGGCCTTCCTGCGCAGCAAGACAACTGGTGAGACCCGGAAGATAGGGGTTTGAGTGAGGAACCTTTATCAGTTGCATGTAGATGGATGTGCAGCAATGGCAGGCAAGGCAGAAGATTGGTGAGCCGGGATGATGGCGAGTTGTGGCACAGGAGATTGGGTCACCTTCACCATGGAGCCTTGAAGATACTGCAGCAGATCACTACAGGGTTTCCTAAAGGCACACTTGCACAGTCAGATCAGTGCAAGGGGTGTACTTTGGGGAAGTTTGTGAAAGCCACCTTTCACGAGAAGGATAGTCGCGCCACGACGATCCTTGAGAGAATTCACACAGACGTGTGTGGACCTTTCTCAGTTGCTTCGACAGCAAAAAACAGGTATTATGTGATTTTTGTTGATGATTTCTCTCGTAAGTGCTGGATCTTCTTCATGCAGAAGAAGAGCGAGACATATTCAAAGTTCTGTGAATTCAAAACACTGGTCGAGAAGGAGTCGGGGAAGAAGGTGAAGGCTCTTAGGAGCGATAATGGTGGTGAATACATCTCGGACGAGTTCAAGGATTTCCGCAAGGCAGAAGGGATTCGTAGAGAGCTCATAGCTCCCCATAACCCATAGCAGAACAGGGTAGCTGAGCAGAAGAACAGAACGATTGTGGGTGCTGCACGGGCAATGTTGCATGATCAGGGCC
>APFE030841280.1:55019-103270 GCA_000404065.3 Pinus taeda | reverse complement strand
TTCCAGACAATCAGAGATATTGGCAAGTGTTCCAAGATGATGAGGAGATTGATGATTTTCTGCAAAACAAAGGCAAGTTCAAAGAGATCTCAATTGATGTAGAAAATGACGATGGTAAAGATAATGGTACAGATGAGGTGCAGATCAACGAAATGGACATGTTGCAGCTGAAGAATAACGTTATTCTTAAATGCTTGATACCTTTAGAAGAAATTTTTGATCAAGATGATGTAGCCCGCAAGCCAACATTGCAGCCAACAGAGAAGGGTGTGGAAGAGGTCAAAATCAGAACAGCTACTAATCCTAAATTGGTAAAATTGTCCAAAGCATTACCACCAAAGATCAAGGACAAATATATCAGTTTGATGTATTCATTTGCAGATGTGTTTGCTTGGGACTATTCCAACTTAAAGACATATGATACTAACATAATTCAGCACACTATACCCATCAAGCCCAATTAGAAACCATTTAGATAGAAGTTGAGGAGGCTAAATCTAAAATTGCTGCCATCTATTGAAAAGGAGATCAACAGGTTGTACAAATCAGGGATCATTATGCCAATCAGATTTTCGGATTGGATCTCTAACTTGGTGCCCGTACGAAAGAAGACAGGTGAGATTCGCTTATGCATTGATTTTAGAAATCTCAATAAAGTTTCATTGAAGGACAACTATCCACTGCCCAAAATGGACCATATACTTTAGCGAGTAGTGGGAGCATCTCGTATGTCACTACTTGATGGTTATTCCGGATATAACCAAGTCTCTGTCCATGAAGATGACGGAGACAAGACATCGTTCACTACTCCATGGGGAACCTTTCATTACGCTAAAATGCCTTTCGGTTTGAAGAACGCGGGTGCCACATTTCAGCGTGCAATGGACTTGGCTTTTGCAAATGAGAAGGATGTCCTTTTGGTGGTGTACCTGGATGATTTGACAGTGTTTTCCAAATATGATGAAGAGCACATGTACCATCTAAAAATTGTCTTCCAAAAGTGCAGAAAATATGGCTTGTCGCTGAATCCGAAGAAGAGCTTGTTCGCCATGGAGGAGGGCAAACTACTCGGGCACATTATCTCAAAAGATGGCATTCGTATTGACCCAACACATGTGCAAGCAATTCAACAAATCGATCTACCCCGGAGTAAAAAAGAGATACAATCGTTTAATGGTAAGATGAATTTTCTACGTCGCTTTGTACCTAATCTTGCTGAGCACCTAAGAGAGATGACAAACATGCTTAAGAAAGACAGCCAAGTGAAATGGACGGAGGAGGCTGTAAAGTCTTTCAATTGGGTCAAATTGGCTCTTTCTTCAGCTCCAGTTCTAGTCAACCCAGACTACACTCAGGATTTTATATTGTTTTCATTTGCTTCGGAACACACTATGGCAGCGGTGTTATTGTAGAAAAGATATGATCATGAAAGACCCATTGCATTCTTCAGCAGAGCTATAAGAGATGCAACATTAAAGTACAACATCATTGAGAAGCAAACCCTTGCACTTGTGAAGGCACTGAAAGATTTCCGGGTATATATTCTACATTCTCATATTTTGGCCTATGTTCCTAACGCTGCTGTCAAAGATGTTTTAGTGGCAGAACGACGAAAGGAAGACGAGGCAAGTGGAATGCAGGCCGCTGGAATATGATGTGGAAATAAAGCCCACAAAGCTGGTGAAAGGACAGGGATTGGCGAAGTTAATGGTTGAATCAAACTTGCACGCCTTGGACATAAATCTGATCGCTGCTATGTCCGATGAGAATGAGGAAGGATCGTCAATTCAGGTATCTGAAATGTTTGCTCTTTCTCCATGGTATTCAGATATCGTATATGTGCTTAAAAATTTGTCACCACCACCCGACATGACTAGAAACAAAGCGAGAACACTCAAGTTGAAGGCTCCCAAGTTTTGCATTCTTAATTCAGCATTGTATTGGAAAGATCCCGGTGGCGTTTTGTTAAATTGTTTGGTGGAAAAGGAAGCAAAGAAGGTCATGGAGGATTGCCACCAAGGATACTATGGTGGTCACCTTTTTTGGAAGTCAACAGCAAATAAAATTCTAAGAGCAGGGTACTATTGGCCGACATTGTTTGCTGATGTATATAAGATGGTCAAGCGCTGTCATAAGTGTCAGATTTTCGAAGGAAAGTGGAAGTTACAACCTTTACCACTCAAGCCCATTGAGGTGAATGCCCCTTTCCAGCAATGGGGATTGGATTGCATTGGTGAAATTCATCCCGCTTCTTCTGGTCAGCATAGATGGATCCTCATAGCAACAAATTATTTCACGAAATGGATTGAGGCAATTCCCACCAGACAAGCTACAGATGCGGGAATCATTTCATTCCTTGAAAATAACATCTTGTCTCGCTTTGGTTGTCTGAATAAGCTAATCACTGATAATGCAACAACTTTCAAATAAAAAAGGATGGTAGAGTTTTGTCATAAATATCACATCAACTTGGGTCACTCAACTGCCTATCATCCGTAAGGCAATGGATTGGCAGAATCTTTGAACAAATCATTGGTCAACATAATCAGAAGCTGTTGGAACTGAATAAGAAGAGCTGGCATAAGAGGTTGGTAAATGCATTGTGGGCAGATCGGGTCAGTCAGAAGAAATCCATAGGTACATCACCTTTCAAGCTTGTTTATGGAGTTGATACAATATTTCCTACCTCTCTCGCTGCCCTGGTAGTTAAACTTCTTCAGGAGGCTAGCAGTGAAGAAGACCCCATGCAGAGAAGGTTGAATCAAATGGTCCACTTGCAGCAGACCAGAGAAGAAGTTTTCAAGCACACATCCAAATTGCAGGAGAAGATCAAGAAGATTTATGACATAAAGGCAAAGGTGGACAAATTTCAAGTGGATGATGTGGTGCTGAAGTGGGATGCAAGAAATGAGGAAAAAGGCAAGCACGGTAAGTTCGAGAACCTTTGGAAAGGTCCTTTCAAGGTTGCAGCATATGGGGGGTAGAATGCCTTTCTTCTGAAGGAAATGAACGGGGAAGATTGTCCAGGAGTGCCGATCAATGGTTGGCTGCTCAAACAGTACCATTTCTGAGTTATTAACACTGCTTCCACTGTCACTGTAAATACCATTTTATTTCAGTTTGTTAGAGTTTGTTAAGTTAGTCTTCTAGTCATTTCAATGTCAAATTTAAGTCATTTTAGTTTCATAAATGAGTTAGAGTCCTGTGTTATTTGTCGAAATAATGACTCCATAGCCCAAATGGATGAAGGCACTGTCTAGCTCTTCCAGAGATCTGCTGTTCTTGGCACCTCCAATGCTACCATCCCCCATTGGAGCCAATGTTAGAGTCGGTCTGGTTAGTCCTCTGTCAGAGATCAAAACTCTTTAAGCATTTCATTTTTAGGTGTCCCGCTCCATTCATTCAGCTGCATTCCACCAGGGGCATGCTACAATATGACGGAAAAGGTCATGCTAGTCAATTCCCCTCATGTCTGGCTCCTGCTGGCTTAGGTCTTTTGTCAATGATCACTAAAGTCCATGACACTCAAGGTCTGGTCCTTTAAAGGACAAAAGTCATTTTCGATAATTAGGTCTAGGGATTAATCAATTTGGTTTTCAAACAAAGCCATGAAGGCCAGAGTGAGGCCCTCACATAGTTATGATTCAGAGAGTTTCATCGTCATGTGGATAGACTTCGACTGTTCTTCAAAACTCTGTTTTGAAGAAAAGTCAAATAGTGTCATTTGTGATAAAATTTTGAAAAAAGTCGTCAGTTGATTTCTTTAGGTGCAGGCATGGTTTTCGTGGCCAAATGTCCTATCGTGCAATCCCTGCAAAGAGTGCCGAAAATTTCATCATTTGAGCTCAAATTTCAAAGGGAAAGTGAAAATCAGTGTGTTTTAAAGTCAGTGAAAAAGTGTCAAAACATATCATTAGAAAATGGGTTTTTGGAGAAGCAAAAATTTAACCCATCACTTCCAAGGATTTATATACAAGTTTCCACCAAAATCAGAGGCATTGTGCAAATCAAATCCATTGGGAGACATTGCAAAGTGATTAGAGTGCATCGTGCGTTGTTTGGAGCAAGTTGGAGGCGGTTTCTAGGAGTGCGACGCATATACACAGGGGCATGGCGCACACAAAGCCGACCCTCAATTCATTTTTCCAACGGGCGTGACACACACCTAGGGCGTGGCGCACACGGACCAAGGGCCGAAACAGTGCCAAATCACCTCAAATATTTTGTGAAGCCCATCAAATTGAAAGGTAGGCTCTATGACATGACTTGTTCATCAAAATTTATAAATGATATGGTGGTTTATGGCGATGTTTGAATGCAACAAAACTCATAAAATCAACCACAAGAAAACACCAAAAACCATGATGGCTAGGGTTGCAAAAGTGTGGTGTTAGTGCCAAGGTTCCATTTCACCCATCATTTTCCCCTCACCTACCATTTTTCCCTATCCTCCCTTTCTCATTTTTCCTATTATCCCTACCCTAAAATACTACCAAACTCTATCCCCTATCCCTCCACTCTTTTGTCAACATAACACTCCAAACCCTACCTTGTCAAAACCCCAAACCCTACCCTATCAAAATACCCAAACCCCCTCCATATCCCTAAACAAACTTCTCCCCATAACCCCTATTCCCATCACATTACTCCCGTCCTAATACTCCCTGTTTCATTGTTCCACTTGGTGACAGATATCACAAGAGCACCCAGCTTCACACCATCATCAAAGGGCAGCCTAAGTAAAGTACACACATCATTCATCGCATTACAACATTCATCATCAGAAGAGCAGGCTCCCAGGAGACATCACAAGAGTGGCAAACATGTTAGGGATGAGCCCACTACCCTCACTGAATTACAAGCATGCCCTCTTGCCATGTCATGTTTCCACTACCTAGCATGTTTTGGATTTTGTCAAAGGGTGGCAAATGTTAGAGTTCATCATGAGTTGGCTCGTCTTTTTGTGCTTCACCTACATGGAGGTCAGTCTATCTTGGCCGGGGTCACCTTCACATTGACACCCGAAACTATATCAGTGGCAATCGGCATACCAAATGTTAGAGAACAGTGGCATAAGAAGAAGAAGCTGGATAGACAACACTATGAGCCTTACATTAAGGCCAGATTCTTGAGTCAGCTCACAAGAGTCTTCCCATTCAGATATTTGAAAGATGAGTATGCTCCACTCATGAGATTGATCATGAAGTACTTCAGCTGTGAGGGGAGGTTCTCTTGACTATATGCCTATCACATCAGGTTGCTCATGCACTTTACCAGGGTGAGGGATGATGAACCTCCCATTTTTCATATGCAGGAACATAGAGAGGATGAACACCTTCATGCAGCATAAGACCCCTCAGCAGCAACTTAACAGTGTGTATCACTTTGCTCTTATCCGGAATTTGGTGGATCATCAGTTGGGATTGTAGGGCATAGCTTGGGAGGACTTCATCTCCCGTGACCTCTTCAGCACATCACAGGTACTATTAGAGCCAGAGCATGAGACAGGTGGTCCTTCTCATCAGTATGAGCACCATGAGACCACGACTATGCCAGTATTCGTGACATATCAGAGAGGTAGTAGGCACTTGTTTGCAGCAGCAAAGCGAGTGTTATCTCCACCCGGGGTGGAAGGGGCCTCGCTTCCGGCATCGACGACACAGGTACAGGACAAGGGAAAGAGGCTCGTGCATGATGAGGGGCCATCAGGTGAACAGGAGGCCAATTTCATCCTCATTCAGGATGATGATGCAGAGGTGGAGAATGCCCGACTTAGGATGACTATTCAGGAGCAGAACATGGAGATCGAAGACTTGTCACTCAATGTGGAGAGGTCCAAATGGATCATCAAGTATCTGGAGCAGAGAAACAAGCAGCGTGAGGACTAGCATGAGATCATGGAGCTGCAAAGCATCCGTGAGAATCGACAAGCTGCCCAGCAAAGGAGGATCGAGCTCACTACCTTGGAGCAAGAGATCAACAATGATCATGAGTCCTGGCTAGAGTGGATCAACATACACCTTGAGAGGTTGCTGGAGAAGGCCGACAGAGACAAAATCATACTGAGGAGGATGGCTTGTCATTATAGGGCATGAAACATGAGTGCAAAGGCCCGGATAAAGAGCTTGAAGGCCAAATTGAGCAGAGCAACAAAAGAGGAAAAAGAGGAAAAAGAGCAAGTTCGACTTTGAATCTGTTGGACACCTAATCCTAAATGGGTTAGTGTGGAAGCCGAACAGACTAAGTAGTCCAAGGGACCTTGGGATGTGAATCCCAACGGTCACCATATTGTACTATAAATGTACATCTATTGTTAATAAAAATGTAATGCAAGCTTTATCTTTCCTATTTGTTCTTGCTGTCCATGTCCGTTTAACATGGTATCAGAGCCATGATGTGTGGCCTGTGTAGTTGCCTTGAATAGTGCTGGCCTGTTTAAATTTGCCTCCCTGTTCTTCTGAATACCTCTGACCGTCATAAACGTTTAAAAGGAAAAAGAGCATCATTACATCTGCTCCATATTCCATTACCTGCTCCATACAGTACGCTGCCTCTGCCACACCTGCGCTGCACCTCATTACTAAACGCTGGTCTGTCACCTGTTCTGACATTAATGAAACGCTGCCTGACATACCAAACGTCTAAGAGGAGAAACGCCCCTTGAAGCTGCACACCAAACATGTGAGAAAGAGGAACGCGTGCCTGAAGGTATTGACGAGATAGCATTTGTATGAACCGATGAGCTGTAAATTCCAATATGTTTGACACATGGTTTTTGAAACACTGTTTATACATGGACTGACAATCATCAGATATCTGGCCATGCATTCACTCTCTCGGCACGCCTACATTCATCTTGATACGATGTTGTCTGGACGCTGCTATTCTTCAGCTTTCCAAAATAGCAGATCACACCCTAGATCATGGCTTTTGGCTTTTTCATATCTTAATCAATTTTACTCCATTTTCTCGCAAACGAAACTAAATTGAGTGAGGCTGCATTTGAGTTTTGGTTTTTGGGTTTTGCCTTAGCGGTTTTGGTTTTGAATTGTCCTGTTACATACCTTCCTGTCTCACTCTTTGTGGTTTCCGTTACTTGCCGTTGGCTGCCCGGGGTTCTTACTTTGCAGGCCTCCTTTCATCTCATACCTTACATCATTGGCTGAAGGGAAGGAATTGACTAATTTATAGTATAAGAGGAGGTGTTAATTTGTGGTTAAATTGGAGCACTGGAGTGAATTGTGACTCCCGGAAGCCATAACTGGGATCGTGTTGATTGCGAGGAGAGATGCATTCATTTGCATACAGGTCGTGGACCATTACAACGGGGTGTTTTTGTAAATAGAAGCCGTCAAGAAGGATATCTTTGTCACAAATCAAAAATATTTTTTATCAGTACCATAATTCTGCAAGTCCAAGAAATACCTGCAGGTCTATATGACATCGTTCTTTAATTCGCAAGGGTATTTCTGTCACAGGTTTGGTGATTGATTGTGTGTAGACTATCAAATAAATTATTTTTAAATGCCCTTCATCGATTGGTTCACGAGATGACAAATACTCTTCAGATGAATCTCGCTGATCAACATAACCACTTTTGCAATTTCCTGCTGAATGGACTGAATGTAATCTGCTTCTGAAATCTTGTTTGATTTTTATTCACGACGAACTCTGCGAAGTTCTACTGTCTGAGGAAAAGACCTCTTTGTAGACCGGCAGAATTGAATCAAGAAAAGAAAGAGGGTTGAATGTTTTAGGAACACCTTTTGCAGGCTTTGATAACAACAAGTATGAAACAGGACCTACGATGACAGACAATGTATTTCACAAATGGAGTATGGAGGTCCCCAAGAACAATCCTCTGTTGCGGATCCCGTTCCTGCATAAAAGATTGCATCTACAGTTGCTGGAAGACTACACTTCTTCGTCACCTCATTTCTGAGATTTTTTATCATCACTTGGTTATGAATCTTGTCAAGGACGGCAAATTGATTGCGAGCAACAAAGACAGTAGATCCTCCAAGACCTCTCTTTGCCTCAGCATCTTTGACAACTTATCCATATTGCCTACAAAAAATGAAAGTCTTTGTTCTCTGAAGCAACAACAATTTCAATATTTCCACTCTCCACTGCTAAGTTGAAACGTGTCTTCTCATCTTTGACAAAGTGAAGAGCCACTTCCGGGAATCCCTTCTGCTGCAAGCAACTGACAGAATTCCCTGATTCCAGAATAAGAAGCTGTGGCGTCCATGTTTTTTTCAACACTGTTGGCGCCGTCTGTGGGAAATATTTAAATATGTTTACTTTATATCAGCAAAAGGAAGTGTACTATAGCCTTCTGGAACTTAATCTTCCTGTTTGAGCTCTTTCAAGAAGTCATTGTTATCAATAAAGACCACTTTCCAGCCATCAGGGTCAAGAAAAGAAGTTATTTTAGTGTTGATCCCTGGTATTGGCCCTGGTTCGCGTGTTATTTTCCCTTCATGTTCTTGTGTAACTACCCGAAGAGCCTCTGCACTCTTGTATACATCATCTACCTGTGCATATGCATTGCCTCTGGTGTATTCCTTTACACCATAATTGTATGTTAGCTCAAGAACTGTTGTCTCTTCCTCATTGGCATATCCCAGCATTGCTATTGTATACTCATAAGAAGGCTTATCTGATTTTCTCAGGAGTTTCATCCCACATGCCTTTTCATAGAAATTGATGGATCGATCAAGATCACCAACACGAAGCATGATGTGTATGAAATTCAGTCTGAAAAATACCGTATAGTGCTATGCCTTTAGAGATACACCGTCCAACCATTACTAACTGTGGCAGATATTTAAATATGTTTACTTTATCAGCATATATATATTTCAATATGACTTGGAGAAGTTTAGGCCCATGATTTTCTTATTGTCATATTTTTTGGAGAAGTTCGAAGAGATTTGTTATTGACTGTGGAATAGTTTTGGCTAGTCTTTGCATCAGATTTGGATTTTTCATCTTTCCAAGAAGCTTTTAGCTTTCTGAGGAACTCAAAGTATCAGTTAGACACTGCATTTTTTTTGGGAAAATGGATCAAATTGGTGAAGTATTAGAGTTTTTGAAAACTCTAATACAATCTACTTCTAATGACACATTCCAAATCAGCAAAGCCTCTCTCTCAAAAATTCAGACATGTCTACAAAATGCACAGGAAAAGATTGATTTTTTGCAGCTTGAATCACAGCTACAGCAAGAAGAACTACATCAATGGAGTCATCTTTTTGAACCTGTTTCTGTTCAGAAGATTGAAACAGACTCCCATATACATCAAGTCAATAATGTTATTGTTCATTCAAATAAAGCAACAGTTGTACATGCAGAAACTCAGTCTGCACTTCCCAAGCCCATCATCAGACCTTGGGAACAGCTTGTCCACAACAAGCACAGAACTGGTCTTGGATATGACAAGGACTTGTCCTTTCATATTCCAGACTACTCAAAGCCCATTCAGTTTCAGAGTGCTGGTTTCATTAATGACAGTTCACCTACTCCTTATGACAATTCAGCTCCAGCTGTTCCAGACTCTGCCCCTCTTCCACAGCGGCAACAACAACAACAAATCGTGAAATGCCAACACTGTGACCGAGTTGGCCATCTGAAAGATCATTGTTTTGATCTTCATCCATGTAAGCACTGTCATAAAACCAGACATTCTTCACACAGATGCTTCAGCAACAAACGTCCTGCAAGAACAAAGATTCATCTAGGATGGATCGCTTCTTGGCAATGGGCATCAACAACCAAGAAGATATTCCAAACACATGTCAGAACTTGTTCCAGAATATTGAACCGTCTTGCAGTTGAGTTTTATCCATCTTCTCACCTTGTATCTGACAGGGGGGGAAATGATGGTCATCTACAAGCTTCAAAGCCACATCAAGCGAGCCTGAGCCACAACCTGCCACACCAGTTTCAGAGTTGTAGCCAGAGACAAAGATGCCTGAACATGCCTTCAGTTAGCAATCTGGGACACTTCCTCTAGCAGAAGACTTCAGCTTCTTACCAGTTTTGGAAGAGTTCCGAGAACAAAATTGAGAACACTTCCTCTAGCAGAAGACTCCAGCTTCTTGCCAGTTTTGGAAGAGTTCCACGAATTGCATTAAGCATTCTAGAGTTGTTGGTCATACTTCAACCATGACAGGTTGAGACTTCCCTTTTCAGGTTGAAGTTTTCCCTTTTATGCGGGGTGAGACCTCCCTTTTATGGTTGAAGGTTTCCCTCTTCAAATCAATAGGAGCACTTCCTCTAGCAGAAGACTTCCGCTTCTTGCCAGTTTTCGAAGAGTTCCGGAAACTACACTAAGCGTTCCAGTGTTGGTGGCCATCCTTAAACCACCGCCCTTTATACCAACATTTCAGAGAGCACATTCAGCCTAGTGCTGCCATGCATTTTTGCACATTTTGTATTACAACGCTCTTCTTGGACTCATACATAACCCTTCGGATTAAGGGGGCGAATGTTGGACACCTAATCCTAAATGGGTTAGTGTGGAAGCTGAATAGACTAAGTAGTCCAAGAGACCTTGGGATGTGAATCCCAACGGTCACAACAATGTACTATAAATGTATATCTCCTGTTAATAAAAAATGTATTGCATGTTTTATCTTTCATATCTCTTTTGTTGTCCATGTGTGTTTAACATCTCTAAACCTTCAAAAGTTTCCTTCAATCTTTCTTCATGAGACATCAAAGATCCAACCAATTCATCAAATTGTAGTTTTCTCAAATCCTTAATTTCTTCCATGATTATTGCAACATGATTCCATCTATGTGTTAAAGATCTCAATACCTTTTTAATTAAAACTTCATTACTTACAACTTCTCCAAGTGTAGCCATTTTATTGACCACATCTTTGACTCTCACACAATAGTCACTGACACTTTCAGCTTCCTGCATCTTCAAATTCTCAAACTCTCGCTTCAATGTCTCAATCTTGACCACCTTAACTTGATCACTACCTTGGTAAGCTTCTTGTAGAGTCTCCTAGGCAGCTTTGGCAGTTTTTGCTCCTGACATTCTTGGAAATAATCTCTTATCAAGAGCTATCTGAATGTGAAACAAAGCTTGAGCATTCTTCTTCCTTGCTTCCTTTCTTGTTGTTCGTTCATTGGCTGTAAGAGCATTCCAATCAGCTGGCTCCTCATATCCTGATTCAACAATCTCCCACAAATATTTTCCAATCAAAAAGGTTAGCATCTTAATGCACCAATAATCATAATCGTTCCCATCAAATTTTGGAACTCGCATCTGGTTAGAATTCGACATGATTAACTTTGGCGAAATTCCAACAATACAACTTTAACCCAAAACAATTATGTCTGCTCCGATACCACTTGTAGAATATTAAATGAATTATTTCAAACCAATTGAGAAGCCAACAGTACTATGAAGAAAAATACATATAAAAAAAAAAAGATAAAACAATTAAAAAAACACAGTTACTGTGTGAGCTAAAAAATACTGCAAATCTCATATATTAATTGAACCATTAACTACATTATTAAATAGTAAAATTATTACTAAAATGTTTATTAATCAACTCTGAAATAAATCTACTGGAATTACGGCGAATTTCCAGCACTTTCCAACAGTGACCACCCTAACAATCTGCTGCTTTTTTTTGCAGATAACACAAAATCTGTTGGCTACTTTGTCAACAATTTACATAACTAATTATGCATTATCCCCAACACACCGATGGCCTATGTTGATTGTGGTGGAAGAGTTAAAGCGTAGGAAGAAAAATTTGGAGGACACAAGATGACAAGTGGATGGGAAAATGGGGAATCAATTAGCGGGATTGTCTTAATTATAAAGTGGAAATAAAAAAGTGGGTACTTGAAAAATTCAGGGCTGCCATTTGGAAAAAACAGGTTGGCCGTGAAAAAATGATATCTGTTTATAATTTCAACCCCACATGGTCGCATAATGAAAAGACCTATTTGATTGTCGCAATCAAGGGAAAGGCTAAGATTTTAATAGCACAGCGAAGGACCGGATCCCATCATCTTAGATGCAAAACAGGTAGATGGGCAATTCCCAAGGAAGAGTGGGAAGAAAGAACTTGTGTCTTCTGTGAGGAGGGCACGGTTAAAACAGAATGACACTTCATCATGGAGTGTCTTGCCTATAAAGACATTCACAGTCAATTTGAAAGCGACCTGACAGTGGAGAGTCTATGTGAGCTATTTGTTATGATCATGATGCAGGCCAAGATGGTTGTTATGGAGAGAAACTTAATTGTATAATGCTTTGTTGATTGAATATCTAGGGCCCTTAGATTGTTTTGGTCTCGTGGATGTCATTAAAAAATCCTTCAATTCAATTCAATTTTCATTTACTTAGCCCATAACCTGAGTTGACGAATGCACTTTCCATCGTGTTGCACTTGTCCTCTAACTCATCAATGGGTCTCATGGGTGCCCAGTTGGACGCTAGTCTCACCATCTTTCGAATGTCGTCTTGATAGGGGCACACTCGCCTTCCTCGAAGTGTGTCATCCCCTCACTTCGCTTAACTTCAATTTTTTACCACTTCAAGTCAGCGTGGATTTTCACGGTCGTCTTGACGCCACACCTTCGTGTGCTCTCAAACCCAAGGGCCTGGCACGCCGACCCTCCTTTTTACATAAGGCAACCATTACTTTCATATATAGAAAATAAGCATTCAATCTCTTTGTTAATATATTATGCCTCTCATTACATTTATTGACAAAATCAATATTTGAGCAATATATTATGCCTCTAACATTTAAATTCATTGACTAAATCATTTTCGTCCTAATAGATTTTGAATTTCTTCTAGGGCTTATTTTTTTCTTGGTGTAAGAAAAAATCGTAGATATGAAGAAATTGCTAATTAATTCAATTCCGTTGTGGTTTAGCTAAGTTGAACTGTCGCAAAAGCATAGTCTAACAGTAGAAAAGAAAAAAAATTGTGTACAACACATTAGGTTGTCTTGAGCACTTACTATCCCTGTATTTTTGTAAAAATGTGGGGATGCAAATCAATATTAGCAAAACAAAGTACTGGTTTTCTCTAAAAAAAGAAAACATAACCAACATAAGTTCTACTTTGAAGGTAACACTCTAGAAGAAGTTGCGGATTACAAATACCTCGGAATTGACTTCAACAAAAATCTACGCTGGGAAGTTTGTAGAAAGAAAAGAACTTTGGGGGATTGGAAAGCATTTTATGCTTTTCAAAATAGGTGTAGAGAGGCAGAGTTATGGGATTGGAAAACCACTCAAACTCTTTTTGGGCTTCAAGTGATTTTGATGATTCTCTATGGTTGTGAACTATGGTCCAGTAGTATATCTGACATGCAGTGGAAACAAAATGAGAAAATTCAGAAGCGTTTGATTGCAAACAAATTCAAGATGAAAAGTGCAGTCCCTTATGCTATCTTGTTAAGTGAAACAGACGCTGCTCTTATTGAAGCAATTGCTATGGTGTGACTCATAAGGTATTTAAAAAAAATTGAGCAAATGGAAGAGGGTAGATGGCCTAAAGTTGTCTTTAATGATATATTGTGCAACAGAAAAATACATGGATGCAGCAAAATAACAAATGGCTTAGTAAATGGGGTATTTTCTTGAACATGTGTCCCATAAACAACAAAGAGATACAAACTTTTGTTATGGATAATTTCCACAAGCATACTTGGGATAAGGAGCTAGGAAGAAAGCAAAAATACTATATTGAAATGTTTAATCCCACTCATAGTCATCGACTAAAAGCATACATAGAGGCCAATATTTCTTGGAGAGCCAAAATTCTTATTTGTCAATTAAGGACTAATTCTCATGAACTCCGTTGTGAAAAAGGGCGCTAGAAAAGGCCAAAAGAAGTGTGGGAGGAAAGAGTAGATATTTTTTGTTCTTCCGAAAAGGTGGAAACATAAAAGTATTTCATTTTAGAAAGTGAGGCCTTCAAGGACAACAAGGCAAGTTATGCAGATATGCTGACAGCTAGCTCTTGGGATAATCTATTTAGGGAGGGGTTTCTCGAGAAGCTGCAAGCATTTATTGTGAAGCTTCACAAAAAAATTGCTGAATACATCAAGCAGATGAAGAAACTATCTATCACATAAGTTATCTTAATTTCTTTCATTTTCATTAAATTGTCTTGATATCATCTTACCCGCATAAGCTCAGCCTAGCCCGGAAAAAAAAGAAACAAGAAAAAGATTAAGTTGCTGGTTGACAAGTTGTAAAGAGTTCGGCGCATTTTAAGATTGGGTGTACAAAGTTTGGTGCACTTTAAGATTGGGATAAAGAAACTATAAAGGTAGGGAGCGTTTTCGACATGTGGCGGTACAATGGGTTTATATGTATAAATTTCCTAGACAGAATATTTTCAGTCATTCCACCTAATTTAACACAAAGTTGATGGGACAAAACTCCGTTCTGTACCAGCACGTTACTCTGCCAAAAATCTAAAAGATGAGTTTTAATGAAATGAATTTTATATTTACCTCATTTTCAGTTTTTGCTTTACCAGCCGACTCGGTCTCCTGCTCAGTTGCTCTCATTTCAGCCAAATATTCATTGAACAAAGCTTTTCTACGTCCCCTCTTCACTTCTTTGTATCTCGAATCGCTGCGCAAGTTTTGCTGAACCTAAATTGACCAAAAGAAATTGAGATAGCAGAACATAAATTTAATAGATAAAAGAAGCGCGCCAAAAATTGTCGTGCATATTCAGGGATACAACATACCTCTGACCAGTGGCTTCTCGAGTTAATATCACCTCTGTTTTGCAGCATAATTTTAAAATTGGAAGCGGAATCAGCATGTTTGGCCTTCACTTCCTTCTCCTGATCTTCCTTTAATGTAACCAGTCTGCACAATGCTTTCTAAATTAATATTTGACATTTATTATTATGGTTTCAACTTCTTTCTGGGAAGCTTAAAGGTTAGCAAAACATAAGAGTGTGGTCATTCAGGTACCTAGGCCACAATTACCAGACACTTTGATACGATGATCAATGTTAATGCATAAAGCTTATTCTGAAAATTTAACAAAGGATGGATATATCTTTCTAAACAGAAGCCATGCCATGTGGCTTGCAAGAAGTCATCTCCACCTGTCTAAAGGCTGCAAACTGATATAGGTGTACTGCCAATTCAATGACTTGTTTCGGAACAACTTGGGTTGAAAGAGTAGCTATGCATTGGTCACAAATAATACCAAAATATGAAATTCCAACGAAAAATATTCCTTTATATTTTTACGCATTTAAAGAAAAACAAATAAATATTTTCGAACTTAAATTTGATTTTAAAATATTTAAAATTAAACGTCTCTCCCACATCATATATCTCTGGACTCTATATTATTATAACAAGATTTATTAGGGAATGAACTATTAAACCCGGTACACTATTATAACAAGTTTTACTGTGACTAAAAGAAGACTTATCGATAAATTAGAGTGGATATTGTAATAGATTAATTTATCAATAACGGATGTAATAATATTTTAAAATTTTAGATTTTGTAAATTTAATTCTTTAGATTTAAGATTAATTATTTGGTAATTTTTATTGAATTTCATAAAATAATAAAAATAAGAAATATAAAGAATTGGAATATAAATATACCATCTATACAAATACACAAGATTTATTTTGGAAATTTAATACAAGAAAAAACCTAATTAGAACATGAGACATATCTTTTTTTCTCTTTGCTTAACTCATAAAAACACACCTGCAAATGAATGAGGACTTTTATTGAGTTACTTTTTGACACTATGGTTTGAATGACTGCTACACTTACAGTTTAAAATACCATTCTTAGATATTTTGCTCAACTGTAGAACCTGTACAATGCAAAAGAATGGAACCATTTTCCTTCTAGTGGCCCAATATTTAACATAACCCTGTAGCCATCTAGGGGTAGGTCTTTGACTTCCTCAACCCTCAGTGGAGAAGGTTTTGGACCTTCTAGAATCTTCTTGAAAGTCCACATATAGATAGCCCCACGAGTATATAACGAGGGTTGATTTGGCATCCACTCATGCCATGGTGGTCAACAAGGTAAGTTAACATGTGGGTGGCATAAATTTCATATACATGAGCTCTAATTGAGGTGATTTTCTTAGTGTAGGAAAGGTCTCAAAGTGTACAACAGTGTCAAAGGGGCGAAAGCCATGCTAATAGGATTTTGACCCAAAACAAATACTATTTGATCGCTCAAGGTAACTCCATAAGGTTATGGACCTATTGTCACTGCTACAACACTCTCCAAAATTTTGGCCTACACCAAATTTTGGAGCCTACCTTGGTCTTTCATTTTGTCGTCGCAAACATTGAAGTCCATTCCATGTGTTTTTTTAAGTGTTTTGGTCCCTTTTGCAAGAAAGGCAAATGTCGTCTTTTTGCATGTTAGTTGTCACATAATTTGTTTGAAGCTCATTTCGGTGGTTTCAAGGGGTTATCTTTGTGAAAATGAGTTAATCTAATGATGTAAACATCTGTCAAAATCATTCCCAAAGTTTTAAGCACTCTCGCACAAGTGTCATCATGATCATCGCAAAGTGTCCCTTTGGTATTGCACTTGTTGTAAGTCAATTGTTCTAAGTCCGTAGTCATAGTCAAGTCATGTCACTGATCACATTAGTTCACTGACCCCACATTTAGAAAATTTTCAAAAATGCCCCAGCAACATAGCCTCATCCAACCTTCCCCAACTGTGCATTGCGCAATTCCATCTCTCCAGTTGTAGCTTTGTCCCTTGCCACTGCACAATGCGTAGTTTCTGCCTCCCAGGACTACGCACAACGCAGTTCCAATGCTCAAGCCCAGACCTTGGCCCCCAAAATTGTGCAATCCAACCCTCTAACTTGGCCTTCAATGTGTATTGTGAAATCTTTGAGCTCAAGCTTAGCCCCTAAGCTCCTGAACTACGCAATTGCATAGTCACTGAGCCTCTCTCCCATCTTACAACCCAGTTTCGTCTTAGTCAATGGATCAACATGTGCCCTCTTAGACTAGGGGTTTTATCCGACTAATGTCTTGTCATGAGTGAATTGCAGAAGCAAACATTTTATCATACAATGACAAGATGATGAAGAAGAACATGTAGAAGGAAACATGCATTGCGCGGTTCGTGAAAATAACTGTGAAGCAAGCTTTGGCTAAGAATTTCGAAGAAGCAATCGCAATTGAAAAACACTTGTGTATGATTGGATACATCGCAGATGACGAATAACTGAAGGAATCCAAATACACGAGAAAATGTCTCAAGCCTCTGTAAGCAAGGCCAAGGAGAAGAAGCAACTGCTCTTGAAAGCTTAACCCACACCATCAAGTCTCTATCCAATAAGTTGGCAGAATTGAAACAAAGGTCAAGTGAGATCACCATGAGCACAAAACTCCTAGATTCAACATTCTAAGAAGGGTTGCTAACTCTGGCAACAACAAAAACTAGTCGATCAAGTCTGCATAGAGCACGAATGTTGTGTTGAATGTGGAAAGTATGGGCATGGATCAGTGTTATTCATTTCATCAAGAGCATCATTTAGAAAAGACATGTCCGCAATGGAACCACAACATGAATGCTCTTGCTACACACATTATTGATATAGTGCTTCTAGATGAATAGACTGAGCCTGCAGAAGAGAAGGAAGAGAATGTTGCAATCGAAGAAATTGCGAATGTTGGACACACAGTAAACACACTCACTTGTGTTTTCGTAGTTGAGAAGAAGAATTCCAAAGAACAACCACTAAGTGAGGCCCTGACTCAACATCAGAACACTTGATAAAAATTGAAAAGCCAAGGGCCGACCTTCACACAGGAGTTGACAAAGCAGAAATTGGAAGTGTAGAAATTTTGAATAATCAACACATATTCAATGGAGATTATCCTGATCATGTACTATTGCGGAATACATACACAATACATAAGCTCCTCTACGTTGATCATCAATATAGTAGCATCAATAACAATAAAACATCAAGAGCATGCACACATTAACACAGTATGTAATCCGGGGAAAACTTACAGCTGAAAACCCCACACTATCTGTATATTAATGATTGAGAATATGTAACATTACAATAGTCAATACTTCTCACAAGTATCCAGCACTATCTCCACCTGTTACACACAATACAGATCAGATCTGATCTCCAAATCTATTCCACTGCTTGCCTGCCTCCACTACTCAATACCTGCTCAAGAATGGATTAAGAATGGTTGAACCAAACTCGTATTTACCTCAAAAGAATCACTCACACTGGGAATCACGTGACCAAAGGCTATAATCACTTGGTATTGGCCAATTCTCATTGGCATAACTCAATCCCATTGATTGTGCAAATCCTCATGCACAACTATAGTCACAACTGATAGCAATCTGAGCCTCTAACACCTGTCCCTGCTGAACTGAACATGCACTGACATGCAACTGAGTTAACTGATGTATTCTTTAGTTGCATTATGAGTTAATAATTAGTTTAACAACTCATCATTAGTCTATTTGCAGTTAGACTAATTACAACTAGTTTAACCAAGTCAAACTGAACACAACTCCATCAACTCCACAATCAACTCCATCAAACTCAACTGATTGAGTTCTAACTGAAGTCATGCATGCAACAACTCAACTGACCCACAAAGAAAATGTATTTCCTTCTGACAGCTGCATGTGCCACATCTGTAGCTCAAACTAAAGTGCTCTAAGAGAATAAGATAAAGTTTATAGTCTAAATATTATTACAAGCTAATAATATTTGACTGCTCTATAATTAGACTTGACAGTGTCACCGCTGTTGTCTAAAAATAGAAGTCCATATATTTTTTCCAACTTGACCAATCATCCATAAACAACATCCTGCAACTCATAGACATGATCCATATGTCTAAAAATAGACATAATCTAAAAATAGACTTTGCACCATAATTTGCCTGCGGGCCCACTTAGTGAAGGCGACTCTTTTCACTAAGCTCCATCATCTTGTTGCAATCTCAACACATAGAACCAAGGAAACAATGATATAAAAGAAATATTCATGAGCCCAAATTGGCTCCATCAAAGAGCTCTTTAAGTGTGCCTTTTAGCAATCTTGACAATTCTAACATATGAACCCCCTTACTAGTCTCTCCTATGCCTCTTCAAATGAAAACAATTATATTCTACATAGGGAAAAATATTATGGGTGAGTACCTTCTGTTGAATTGGATTCATTTATAGTAAAAAGACCAACACCCCAACAAACCTCAAACATTATTGAAAATAATTTGACAAAATTATATTTGGATGGAATCCGTGTTAGCTAAAGGTTTATCTTAACATTGAATGAATTATTAAGGCATCTATAATCATAAGCAATAAAATAATTCATGTTATAGATAATACCAACTTCACATACTAGGTTTTGACTTTCCTCAATTTTGTGTTTAGTATAATTAGGAGTTTTTGAAATTACAAAAGAAAAATCAGAAATACTTTAAAGTTCCACTCACAAGAAAGCATTTGAAATGAAGCATTAATACATGAACATTGTTATTGATAGATTGAAAAACAAAGTAGGAGTATAAAATAATTTTGGTGAAGAATTATTTGTTTCTATATTGTGTTTATTGTTAATTCCTAACTTTATAACTACATTTATAGGGAAGCTATTTAGTGTAGAGTCATGAGAATTATTTCATAGTAGTAGAAAGCATCCCAATTATTGCATTTATCAACTTAAACAATAGAAAATCTTTGTGTTACAAGAATTTATATTCCAAATTATGAAGTTGTTAGTCTTGAATACTATTATGCTCTTTATGTTTTTTTAGCCTTTTATACATTTGTTTGTGATTTCTTTTATTAGTGCTTTCATCATGATATGTACACTCCTTCTAAGTCTCTCTTGTGACTATCAAGATGTAAATAAATGGATTCTATGTAGCAAAAAAGACAACTAGCATTGGGTAGTGACTCATCTATATATTGGAGAATTATGATAGACTCATAGGTATTTTTGAGTGGAGTCCAAATTTTCCAATAATTTGTCTTATTATTTAATGAAGTATTGAGTTATATACAATACAACAACAAAGTGAAGATAATTCAATGGTACACTTAATGCCATTTTAGCCTGCTAAATTTTGATTCTCTTTAGTTTTATGTTTAGGATATTTATCTTTAGTTTGTGAAGTTATGGTGCTTCTTGTAGGAAAAGGAGGTTTTGAAAAAATTATAAAGCAATAAGAAAAATACATGTAAGAAGTTTTTAATGGAGTGAAAGAGAAAGTGTGATGCAAAATGGATCGATGCCTTGTTCACATAAATGCATACCTACTACTTGTAGCAAATCATATCCTAAAATTCATATCATTGTGATCCGTGATGGACATATTTATAATCAAAGTCATAAAGAAACTAATGGACATTGATTCTCCAAACGTAATAATATGGAACCTACGAACTAAACCAAGTATATATTCTTTGTGGCTTGCACATAAAGAAAACAATTAAAAAAAAAGTTGTAGCTTGAACCCCTCCCTCCAATTATGATTTTATGTTGTCATAGGGAGGGACCAACAATATCTCTTCTTCTAAGTTTTGAACATTATTCTATACAAGAAGGCACCATCAATAACATCTTAAAAAATAGTATGTAAATTCATAATAAATAGTTTTATTGCAAAGTTGTAAGTTTCACATGCATAAGGTCGCTTATAACATAATGGTTCTCTTGTAGTGGACTCTATTCTCTTAACATACAAAATAATTAAAGGAAAAAAGAAACACAAAAGTGAAAAAATTCATTAAAATAAATTGAAAAACCATAAATAGAAATTTCATTAAAATAAATTAGAAAACCATAAATAAAAGGTATATACGTAAATCATTTAAACTTTAAAACGTTTAATACTAGCAATTGCACCAGATGTTGCAAAGGAAATGCCATAAGGCAGTAGCATAGGAAAGAGTAGTAGAGAAGAAAGAAGATATACACAACTTTACCCAGGTAGCATAGGAAAGAGTGGCAAAGGACAAACAAGATGTACACAACTTTACAAAACTTTACAGGGACTAAATTGTACACAACTTTCGCTTAGAAATATTTTTCTAACAATGTTCTTAGAATTCAAAGTGTTTGCATGGAGAGAAAAAATAGGGAAAAACATGGATTATGGCAAGGATAAAGATTGATTTTCTTGAGCTAGAGAGTGCTATATTTAGGGAAACAAATAATAGTGACATTAATCTTTCTTCATCTTCATCTTCATCAAAATTTATTTTAGCCGCTCAGTCCCCATTTTATTCTCCAAAATATCCTCCTATTCCTTCAAACAATGATGAGTCTTAGTCTAATTTGTTAATTGAGTACAACAAATCTGATATGCAGAGTTCCTCCAACATTGACTCCCATCACTTGAATATCAAAAGGAACATATTTTCACAAAAGTCCATTTCATCTCTACCACAAAACTCATTACTAAACAACACTAATGACATACCAAGTTTGTTTTATGGACCTTCATTCATCAGAGTAAGTTGGATGATAATCAAAAGTCCAGGTCATTATAGAAGGAGTCTTCATCGAACAATGCATAAATAAATTCAATATCACATAATGGCATGTGCCCAATTGACCTAAACAATGTTGTGGGTCCTAAAAATATATTTGATGAGCCTCATAAATGTGTAATTATATGGGCTCATTTTACCTCCTAACCTAGTCAAATCAACCATTCTCTTAGCTTATTGTATGATTTTTTTATTATATTTATGCTTATAGGGTGAGTTGAGTTAGTTATTATGCCATGTGGTCTAACATGTATTTAATGCAGATTATTGATGGATTTCGAAGTCAAAGTCAAGGATCTAGCAGTCAAACTGTAGCAATAACTCGAAGTAGACAGAGGAGAGGACTTATAGGAGGGAATCCCCATCATTTATTTCTCCTCACTTTGAATTCCCCTTTATTTAGATCAGAGTACAAGCAGCCGAATCATGCACTAGAAGGCAGCCGAGCAAGTGGAAGATGATTGATAGTTATCTCGCGTTTTGGGAGCCAAGCCTCCCTGATTTTAAGGAAGATGTTGGTAGCTTCAGATGTATAAGTAGAGAGGCCTAGTGTCTCACTAGGGTCGACTTTTTTTCTTGGGAAAACTTTGCTCAAATTTTGAGCTTACTATTTTATGACAATTTTATGTAATCTTGCTATTTTTTTTATAATGAAGATGGAATCCTTTTTGAGCTACCACTGAGTTACCTCAGAGGGTTGAAGCTCTTGGGTTAGGGCCCAATCCAAGCATCCAATATCCTCTTTAATTGCATTTGTATGCTTTACTTCAGTTTGTAGATTAGTTTGTTGTTAGATGTATTTCTCTTATGGTTAAGAATAGGTTGCTTTTGATGATTTAGTACTTTGCTTCCATTTGTGCTTTCTGTAGTAGGTTAAGTAGTGATCAGAGAAGATTCAAAAGGATAGTGATAGTGCCTTGGCCTTTTTTCCTCCCTGTAGGACCATGATTTGAGGCAAAGACTCTCTTGCTGCCCCAAAAACACAGATTTTCCTCATTCCTAAGACTTCTAGTGTTTGCGGCTCTATAGTAGGTTGATAGTCTAGTTTTTCTTTGCTTTAGATATTCTTTATCATGTTCACTTCCTGATTTGCAATAGTCCTTTTGATGCTTTCCTTTCTTACAACATTTCCAAACATTTCCTTCTATACATCATAATTAGGCCATTTTAATGCAAAACTCTTTTTTTTCTAGGATGCATTCATTTCATTGGTTGCTTGATTTTCTTGGTTGATTGTCAGTTTCTAGGCAGCAGATCTCTTCCAGCATTAGGCTAGCTTACTAGCAACCACACCCTCCATCTGATCCATGCCCTATAGGTCTCCCAAACCTCTCCTCAATTTTGCCCTAGTTTCTTTCATTTTTCATAGAACTTCTTCCTCTCTCGTTGAGAAAACCCAATCATCTTTCTCTCTCCTGGTGATTCATGGTAGACCTTAGGTGCCCTAACACCTCATTCCAACCTTTATCCACCTTTTTCACCCACTCTCACACCCTCAAGGCAACGAAATTTGCTTTCGACCTCCTGTAGTTTCCTTGTTTTCCTCATGTAGAGTTCCTATGTCCTCCTGTAGTTTTTCCTGTACACTTTCTTTTGAAGGCTGAGTGTGGGAAAAGCCTCTAGAACGCCACCTAAGACCTCCTAGGACCCATTCACACTATCCTACATCCTCCCAAGCTCCAAAACCGCCCTCCAATTCCCCCTATTCACTACCACACTCACACACAATAAATTAGATGCATGTTAAATTCACATAAAAACACATAAAAATCCAAAAATATGTTTTTTTATTATTTTCTTCTAGAAATAGCATGGTTAGATGTTGTTTATTTCCTTGAGTAGGTAATGGCATTTCTTTCATGGTTTACATAGTGTTTTTTGCAAAAGTAGAATTACCTTGTTAATTAGGGTTTGCTAGGTTTTGCTTTACATTCCAGTCTTTCTCCTTTCTGCAGTTAGAATAGCATCTATAGAGTAATATTTCTTTCCTTTCATCACACATAGAGCTTCTTCTGAAATCTATAGAATTTGGATTGAGCTCCTAGTGATCTCGCGTCGGCTAACCAAGTGACAACCTACAATGAGAACTAGTACTTGTGCATATATCACCGACGGTTCCAAGTTTGTTATGAACTACCGAGTTGATAAAAAGTAAAGTTGGTAGCCCAGGAGTTGCATCATTCTTGCTGCAATACTAGCTCTCACCACTTTTTGGCATCGTTGCCAGGGAGGTGTCAAAGTATTATGTGATTACTTCTTTCTTCTATTTCCTATTGCAACATTCTGCTAATAGTTTATTTCGGCAAAAATAGACTAGTCATTTCTTTTCTTTCAGTTCTGCATTTCCTTGCTTTCCTTTTCAATTCTGCAAATTTCCATTCAGCAAGTTCATTTTAGCTAGTTGCAATTTGTTGTGTTCAATCACAATTTTAGTTTTTGCTGGTACTTTCAGTGTTGGGAAAAAGAAACAAAAAACCAGCCAAAAATATTTCCTTTCATGCCTCTTAAGAATAGAGATAACTTAGGAAAATATTTGCCCAACACTCCCATTGCTTCACACAGCCAACCTTATCTCTTCTTTGGTGGTTGCAATCAAGAAGAACCCTTAGGTTAACAACAAGACATATTTGAAGAACCTATAGGGGAAGAAGAAGAAGAAAACATTCCTCTAGAGCCAATGGCTGAAAACAGAAATGCTAAGGGGAAATGGAGAAAGAATAGAGGGTACCTTCCCCATTCGAGAGACCAATTGGGCCACCAAAATGAAGAATATAAGTCCTTTCAACCCTGCCTCACTTCCATGGTCTAACTACAGAAGATTCTGACACCTTCTTGTTCGAGTTTGATGTCATCTATCGAACTTATGACTATTCATAAGATGAACAAAAATTGAAAATGTGCCCTTCTACTCTCAAGGACACAGCACTACACTAGTTCGTGGGATTACCTGGCAATAACATCACAACTTGGGCTCAGATGCAACAGGCCTTTAACAACAAGTATCGAGACTATTGTAGGTCAAAATATACTAAAGAAGAAATCTTCCGAATGACCATAGGAAGTGATGAGTCCCTGGAAGACTGTGAAGAGAGGTTCCAGCTCAGTTACAAAAGGGTCAGGTGTACACTTGACCCTGAGTCTCTGAAGCTAGTCCTGCTTAGGGGAATTCGGGAAGACCTTTTAAACACCCTCCATCTACTGGCCAGGGAGACATCTACCAACTATCCTATGAGGACATAAAGACTGTTTTTAGAAACCATTTTAGAATAGCCAAAAAGAAAGGTAGGGGTAGTCAACCCATAGCCATTACCTCTTCTTCCAATTCATCCATTAAAATTGAAATTGGAAACATGCTGGAAGACTTCAAGAGTGAGATGTTACAGACTCTTCCCATGCAAATGGATACCTTGCATATTAAAAGAAAACAAGAGGAAGCAGAGAGGGTGTTGCCCATTGTTTGCCCTAGATGCACCAGGAGGCATCCTATGAATGAATGCCCATTGAACTCTATAGAGGTTTGTTCAGTCTGTGAAGAAGTTCATTCTACAATTTGTGTGCGTTTTACGGCTACTTGACATGCCCAAGCTGGCTACCCTGCGTAGACTTAAGATAACCCTAAGAATTTGGCCATTTTCTCTTGGCGGAGGTTTTCAAGATTCCCCTACTATTATAGCATTTTCAGGAGGTGGAAGTTTTGACAGATAAGGGTCCTTCCTTGCCCGGACTTAAAGTTGTATACCAAGGGGCCAAAGGAGTCACTGAACAGATCTATTACATAAACCAAAGGAGGCCGCATGGAGCTAGACCATACCAACAGGGGATGCAAGGGACATCTCAGGCATACTACAACCCCAACCAAGTCACCTCTATACCTTCTTGGGGCCCCCCTGCTCATCCTTCCTGGTCCACGCCTCTCCTTGGTCCTTCACATCTCAATATCATGCCCAACCAGCCATCCATTAATTTCAATCCTATGCTCAGCCGCAACCTCAGTGGAATGCATCTCGTTAGGGGTGGAGGCCCCAATAAAACTCTCTTCCCGCTCTTCTGCCTCCACCACCTGCCCAACCATAACCATTACCTTCTGCTCCACCAAAGTAACCCCAAATGCCTGCCTGGCCAAATCCAAACTCGAACAACAGACAGGCTTACCAAGTGTATAGTGGGGAGTCATCATGCCCAACTTATGCTGTGGAGATTCAAGAAATTAACTTGCGATCCGGGAAAGTTCTCCTAGATAGCTAGCCTCCACCCAGGGAGGTTGAGGAAGATAAAGAGGAAAGCGAACCTAAAGCAAATCCACCCTTTCCTAAGAGACTATCCATGACAATCCAACTTACCCCAGAAGAGACTGAACTCCTGGGAGAATTGAAACATTTATGTGTGAAGATACTATTGCTCCAAGCCATAAAATATGTGCCTATCTACAATAGGTTGATCAAAGAGAAGTGCTTTAGGCATCCAGGAAGGTGCAAGAAAGATGCCCCAACCATCAATGTCATAGGAAAACTATCTGACCTAATGTTGGGGCAGATAATCTATCCAAAATATCTGGACCCTGGAAGCCTAGTAGTTGATGTCAACATTAATGGCACAATGGTCCCACATACCTTGATTGATTTGGGAGCTGCCATTAATGTGATGAAAAATGACACAATGCTCAAACTTAACCTCCAAGGCTCCTTGAGAAAGACCATGATAGTGTTGTAGCTAGCAGACTGCTCCATAGTGAACCCTGAGGGGATTGTGGAAGATGTGATGGTCTGCATTGATTCTTGGGAGTACCTTGCTAATTTCTTAGTTCTCTAGCCAAAGGCAAAGCTTACTGGGTATCCTCTCATTCTGGGAAGACCCTAGTTAGCTATAGCGGATGCCTACATCAGTTGTCGGGCTGGGAACATGACCATAAAGAACGAGCACATGTCCAAGCAGTTAATCCTATATCCTCTTGCCCAACCCTTGCTAGAACATTATCTACATCTCTGGTTGGAGGAGGAGGATGAGGATGAAGTTTATTCTACACCACTTTGTACATTAGAAATCTCCATGGGGGGAAACCGCAAGATGAGGATGATATGATTGGAAATTTGATTCAGAATCCACCTCCTAGTGTATCACCATTAGAAGAAATAGTAAAAGAAACCCAAAACAACCCCTCAACTAATCTCTGTGTGGCCGACCCTACTTCTCTCCGTGTTAAAAATATAGAGTTCGACCCAGAAAAAACATTGAAAATCAATCCATCCCTATCTACTTCTTGGGAGAAGGAGCTATGCAACATACTGAGAAAACATCTAGATGCCTTCGCCTGGAGTTATAAGGAGATGAAGGGAGTGCACCCTTCAGTATGTACTCATCATATATACATCAAGGAAGATTGCAAGCCAATTAGGCATCCTCAAAGGAGGATGAACCCAGCACTTAAAGATATTATTAAGGAAGAACTGCAGAAAATGCTTGATACAGGATTCATTTATCCCATCTCTGACAGTGAATGGGTCTCTCCTTTGGTGCTAGTGCCAAAAAAAAATGGTAAGTGGAGAATCTATGTCGACTATCGGGAATTGAACAAAGCCACTAAAAGGACCATTTTCCTTTACCTTTCATAGATCAAGTGTTAGACGGTCTGGCAGGGAAAAAGTTTTTCTTCCTCCTAGATGGGTTTAGCGGGTACAATCAGATTCAAATCAGCCTAGAAGACCAAGATAAGACCACTTTCACTTGTCCTTGGGGTACCTTTGCATATTGGGTCCTTCCTTTTAGTTTGTGCAACGCTCCAGCCACTTTCCAAAGAGCAGTATTGAGTATATTTTCTGAACTGGTTCATGATGCAGTAGAAATATACATGGATGATTTTACTCCTTATGGCTCTGAATTTTAGGAAGCTTTATCTAACCTAGGAAAAGCTCTAGATAAGTGTATTGAGATGAACTTGTCCCTCAGTCTGGAAAAATGTGAATTTTTTATGACTAAAGGGATCGTGCTAGGTCATGCAATATATTAACAAGGACTGCAGGTGGACCCCAACAAAATTGTCATCATCCAAAGGGTCCCACCTCCTCAAAAGGTGAGAGATGTCAGAAGCTTCCTAGGCTTAGCTAGATATTAAAGGAGATTCATTAAAGACTTCAACAAGTTAGCCTCTCCTTTATTTGGCCTCCTAGGCAAATATGTTGAGTTCATATGGTCGGAAAACTGTCAAGAAGCCCTAGATACCTTGAAGAGCAAGCTAGTGATTGATCCAATTCTCAGAGGCCCAAACTGGGCCCTACCCTTTCACATTCACACAGATGCCTCGAACAAAGCAATAGGAGCATCCTTATGACAAATTGATGAAAATTTACCTTATGCCATATAATTTATAAGTAAAAACTTGTCAAAGGCAGAGTTAAACTATACAGTGACCGAGAAGGAACTCCTAACTATCGTGCATTCCTTAAACAAATTCAGACATTATATCACAGACTATCAAAACTTTATTCACACTCATCAAGCTACAATTAATATTTAATGAACAACCAAATGTAAGTGCTCGCATTATTAGATGGTTGCTTTTACTGCAGCAGTTTGATCTGACCATTATTGATAGGTCTAGTAAAGAGAATGTTGTTGCTGACTTTTTGTCTAGAGTAAATTTGCCTGCAGGTGAAGAAGAAATGGTTGCTGACCAAATGCTAGATGAAAACCTATTTTCTATATCAGTACTCTCTCCATGGTTTGCTAATATAGCAAACTACTTGGTTTCAACACAGTTCCCACCACATCTATCCTCAAAAGAGAAGAGCAAGATAGTAAGGAAAAGCACCCCTTTCACTTGGATTGGAGGAAATCTCTTCAAACTTGGCCCAGATCAGATCTTGAGAAGATGTGTCAAGGAGGAGGAAGTATTTGACATCCTCCTGACTTGTCATGATGGGGCTTGTGGAGGTCATTTTGCAACAAAAAGAACTGCCTTCAAGATATTGCAAGCAGGCTACTACTGGCCCACTCTTCATCAGGATGTGAGGAGATACATGAGCCAGTGTGATCAGTGTCAGAGGATGGGGAAACCCACTCCAAAGGATGAAATGCCCATGCAACCTCAAGTGATCTTTGAGCCATTTGAGAAGTGGGGCATGGACTTTGTGGGGCCTATCAACCCTCCTTTAAAGCAGAAGCAGTACATCATTGCGTGGACCGACTACCTGACAAAATGGGTGGAGACAAAAGTAACCAAAGTAGCGATAGAGGAAAAAGTAGCTTAGTTTTTGAGGGAAAACATATTCTATAAGTTTGGGTATCCGAGAGAGTTGGTCACAGACCAAGGCAGTGAGTTCACTTCCAACCTAATTGAAGACCTGCTCACACATCATAAGATCAAGCACAGGACTTCCATCCCTTACCATCCACAAGCCAATGGGCAATTGGAGGTCACTAATAGAGCATTGGAAAGGATCCTAACAAAGGTAGTGAGCAACATCAGAAAAGACTGGGTGGACAGATTAGTTGAGGCCACTTGGGCCTACAACACAACATGGAAGACCACCACAGGGTTCACACCCTATGAACTAGTCTATGGGAAGAAGACTTTACTGTCAATAGAGTTTGAATTCAATACCCTAAGGATGGCAGCTCAACTGGACCTAGACCTCAACCATGCATAGAAGGAGAGATTACTTCAACTCAATGGATTGGATGAATACAGATTGCAAGCCCTTCTCCATACAGAGGTAGTTCAGCTTCAGAGAAAGATATGGCATGACAGAAATATCAGGGAGAATCAATTCCAAGAGGGAGATTGGGCACTACTCTATGATTCAAGATATAAGGATTTCAAAGGCAAGCTAAAGTTAAGATGGCTGGGACCCTACACTGTGGAGAAATGCAATGACAATGGTTCAATTATGATCAGAACCATTGATGATGAAGCCATCCCCATGCTTGTTAATGGACATCAGTTCAAAGTCTACAAGAAACCCCTCTCCAAGTGTGAGTTTATTGAAGATTTGAATAAAATAGTGATGGTAGTGGAGCATGTCTTAGCTTCCACTTAAACAAAAAAAAGGACTCAAGTGAAAACCTCCACGAGGCGCTTGAGTCCGATCATTCAGTTGAAAACTTCTTCTGAGGTGGCCCAGTGATGTCAACAAAAAAAAAAAAGGAAAAAGAATAAGATCCCTGGGTGAAAACCCCCCTTGGAGGCGCCCAGGGCAAGCAATTAAGGTGAAAACCTCTCTAAGGTGCCCTAGTTGTTTAAAAAAAAATAAAAAAATAAAAAAATGATTTTTTTATTTCATTGCAGGTTTGTAGGAGGAATATAGGGAGCAGAAGAAGGTGCCAAGGGGACCCCAACATTCATACCAGCATCCATCTCATCTTCTCCACACCTTCCTCCATCATTTTTGGCATCTCTTTCACCCCACTGTACCTCTTGTTCCAAAACTGTATTTTCTACAGGAGGCTCCTTAGGAATTACAGAGAGCCAAAATTGTCTATAGAAGGCAGTTTGAGGGACAATAAAAGCTTCATTAGGAACATATAATCCCTCTTACCATCTTTAAACCTCCTTGCCATCATTTCCAAACCTGCATCACATTCCAAGCATCATTATTATTATTTTTTTCCAAGAAAAAAACACAAAAAAAAACAATTTTTCAGTTTTGAAAAAAAACAAAAATAAAAGGAGGAAAAAGCACAACTAACTTTACTTGAAGCTTACCTACTATCCCTCCATCTTTCATCTCTACCTCTAGCATCATTCTCAAGCTCCAAGGACAAGGAAATAGTTGAATTTTCAAGGGGAGAAGAAACTACAGGAGCTCCTGTAGGAATTCTTGTAGCGGTTGATCCCATAGAAGTCTAGCACCAACAGCAAGGGACATTACATCTGAAGGTTGAAAAGGCACATGCAGCTCAGCTCCAGCAAAATAAGAACCTGTAAAAACACACAACAACACATCAACAAGCAGAGACAACATGCATGAAGGAAAATGAAGGCATGCAGCAGAGAAAACCACAACGCCTCATAGTTGATGGCAGCAAATACACTCGGATTACAGGTAAGTAGCTAAGTTAACTTGGCAGAAAATACACTCAGATTACAGGTAATTAGGAATCATATGAAGGCAATGAGATGGTTGAAATCAAAAGAGGGAAAGGTGGCCAGTTAACTTGGCCACCTTCATTCAATTGACTCCACTTAACTGAAATATCACCCACACGTGCGCACAGTCAACTCAAGCAAAAGATGCGAAGGATAGGTAGTGGGAGGAAGATTTAACTCCGATGCAGTAATGAGGGGATGATTACGAGGGAGGGTCATGATGATCAAGTAGGTGGGGACCAACGGTTCTAATCTGGGTAACGTACACCTTGCCAGCTCAGCACTCATAACCAAAGACAACCATAAAAGTTAATGAGCACTCCTCCCCGCGCATTCTCACCACCTCTTCCTCAGTTTCTCCTCATAACTCAGCCACACAGTAGTCTTCTTATGCCCGCACAGCCTCATATCCACCATCCTCCATCAATTTCCTCCATATTTTTTCTCTCGACATTTTCTACAGGAGCACCTACAGGAAATCTATAGGAGGGACAACGGACTTCTACAGGAGGGGTAGTGGGTCATTTTGAAGGGAGGAAACGTAATTTTTGCCACAAATTTCAGTTTGAAGAGGTAGGGTTCATGAATGCCCTCTATTAAATATCAAAATGTGAAAGATTTGGTATCAAATTGAAGGTAAAATGAGTCTTTAAGAGGGTAGAAATACATGAAATTTTTTCTGTTTATAAAAAAAAAAAAAATTCCCCTCTTTTTTTTGATTTCACTCAAAATTCTTTATCACCACCTCCATATCTGGTTTTTCACAAGAATTACAGGTAGTATGACAGGGGGTTTATGAGAAAAGAGCTCAGTACTTACACTAGACTCCATACACATCCTCAAGTGGTGGACATATTTACAAGGGCAAACTAGATGAATTTCTTTGAGAAGTTTAGAGGGTTTGATGATGAATTTGCCCATGAATTTTCTCTCTGTTTGGTCCCTCACACAAGAACTCATGCTATTGTAACCATTAGAGGCCTCTCCATTGCAATAACCCCTGAATTCATTAGTAGGGTCACTACCCTTCCTCTTGGGCTGCCTTGGAGTAAAGATGAGAAAACAATTGGCCAGGCTGCCAAGAAGAAAATTTTCCAAGATAATGAAACCCTCGTTGAAGACAAAAATGGAATTAAAAGGCCTAGTGTACTATATCCCTAGGATGAGGTTAGCTACCAAGTGATCAAATGCATTTCTTGTGAGGGGAGGCATAGCATTGTTTATGGATATCATTTCAGAATCCTCCAAGATTTGAGATATGGCATGGATACCCTAGCACATCAAAAGCTCAGTATCCCTTACTTTCTCCTTCAGTCCCTCATTGACTCCAACACCAAGGTACAAGTAGGAAATTCACAGTAGCTAGCTCACCATGGCTTAATCAAGGTCCTAGTAGAAGAAGCCCTCCATACCCTTACACTCCCTATAGCATGGGAAGTTTTCAGAAATATGACAGCTAAGGATGACATCAAGGCATTAACCTATGATGTCAGTCCTGCTGTCAGTGAGGAGGGAGAATAGAAAGGAGGAGAAGATGAAGCCAATGGTGACATAGCAAACCAAGAGAGGAAGGAGGAAAGAAATGAAATCGAGGAGGGGAGAGTTGAAGAGATAGAGTAGGTGGAAGAAAAGGAGCCAGAGAGGGCAGAGCAAAGAGAAGAGTCCCCTGAAACTTTGGAAAGAGAAGCAACAGCTGCACTCATTACCCTCGGTACACTAATCAAGCAGAAGTAGAAGAGGAAAAGACAAACCTCCATGTATTTTAGGGCAAGGAAGAGTAGTAGAATTAAAACAAGCAAACCTCAGCCCTCATCAAAGACCCCCACTAACATTGAAGATTCACCATTTGCCAAGGTGAAAGAATATTCTTCCAAGACACCCATAACCTATGAAAGGAGGACTACAAGATCTTCTACATGGAAGGGAAAGGAAATTCTACAGGACCCTAAACTAGTCCTACAGGATACACTGTCCAAACTACAGGAGACACAAAAACTTGAGGAAAGGATACGAGGACAGCCAGAGGTGAAAGAGAAAGCACAAGAGCTACACGAACCTAACCCCCAACCTAATCTTGACTCCTATTACAGAATACTTGAGGGAGACAAGATAATTCCACAGTAATTTGCAATTCCATTGTTTTTCGAATTGGAAAAAGAGAGAGTGAGAACGCATAGGTGGATGCAGATAGCCAAGTCCAAAGGAGTTGAGGATATTGGCCACATGGAAGACAAACTTGGGGAAATGGGCAGGGAATTGAGTGCTCTTAGAGACAGAGAAGCCATTACAAGAAGCCACCTTGAGAATGAGAATGAATTAATGAGGAGGTAGCTGCAGGAGAAAGAGACTCATTTGGCATACATGGCCAGCTCATCCATAGAAGCACTACAATGCAGAACACTAGCCAAATAGTATAGTCTCTATCTAAAGGATCAATGGCTTCAGTTCTAAATAAAAACTTTGGCACAAAGAGGCATAATGCCTTTCCAAGACCACAGGCAGTTCATGGATTTGTGTGACGAAAGCACCTCCAAGGACAAAGAAAATATGGTAGAGTTCTATCTACACAACATGGCCCTCATAGACCTGAATGTGTGGGACCCAAATTACAAGCTAGGGGATCTACAATTAATGGCCATGGCATCATGGATGAACCATGAAGAATTGAGGGCAGCAGAAATGAAAATTTTGTTAATAAAAGAGCAGAATGAACCATTGATGATAAGAGTTGAGCCATTAGATCCTATGGCACTCATCAGCACACACAACTTACTTGCCAATGACCCTCATATTGCCCCTAAATATATAGCCAATTAGGAACAAGCCATTCCACACTTTGAATATATGCATAGGCTACTTGGGGATGATTGTGTGCATGCATGCATGAGAAGATGGAACGCCCTACCCCACAGCTTGCAAATCAAAGAATACCATTCTCCCATGAGGCTGAAGGAGTCATTGAGAAGAGTGCCAATGTACAAGTGCTCCATGGAAAGGCTGAAGGTCAACTAGATTGGCCTCAAACTGATTCCTCCACTCATATTAGGCATGCTGGAAGGCAGAAGGGAAGAAGAAGAGAAGGAGTGGTGGAAGGACATAGATAGGAAGGTAGAAGGGAAGAAGAAGAGAAGGAGTGGTGGAAGGACATAGACAGGAAGGTAGAAGGGAAGAAGAAGAGAAGGAGTGGTGGAAGGACATAGACAGGAAGGCAGGATTTTATGGAGAACATAAGCAGACCATATTAGAAGCCTAGAAACCTAAGGAGGCCACCAGGGCCATGAAAGACGAAGAGATTGACTAGGTCGCTCAGAGGATGAGCAACACCTTCAGTAGGGGGTGATGATGAGCCTAATAAATGGGTAATTATATGGGCTCATTTTACCTCCTAACCTAGTCAAATCAACCATTCTCTTAGCTTATTATATGATTTTATGATTATATTTATGCTTATAGGGTGTGTTGAGTTAGTTATTATTCCATGTGGTCTAACATGTATTTAATGCAGATTATTGATGGATTTTGAGGTCAAAGTCAAGGATCTAGTGGTCAAACTGCAACAATAACTCGATGTAGACAGAGGAGAGGACTTATAGGAGGGAATCCCTCTCATTTGTTGCTCCTCATTTTGAATTCCCCTTCATTCAACTCGGAGTACAAGCAGTCGAATCATGCACTAGAAGGCAGCCGAGAAAGTGGAAGATGATTGATAGTTATCTCAAGTTTTGGGAGCCAAGCCTCCCTGATTTTAAGGAAGTTGTTGGTAGCTTCAGATGTATAAGTAGAGAGGCCTAGGGCCTTAATAGGGTTGAATTTTGTGCTTGGGAAAACTCTGCTCAAATTTCAAGCTCATTATTTTATGACAGTTTTATGTAATCTTGCTATTTTTTTATAATGAAGATGGAATCCTTTTTGAGCTAGAACTGAGTTACCTTAGAGGGATGAAGCTCTTGGGTTAGGGCCCAATCCAAGCATCCAAGCTCCTCTTTATTTGTATTTGTATGCTTTACTTCAGTTTGTAGATTAGTTTGTTGTTAGATGTATTTCTCTTATGGTTAAGAATAGGTTGCTTTTGATGATTTAGTAGTTTGCTTCCATTTGTGCTTTTTGTAGCAGGTTAAGTAGTGCTCAGAGAAGATTCAAAAGGATAGAAACAGTGCCTTGGCCTCTTTTCCTCCCTCTGGGACCATGATTTGAGGCAAAGACTCTCTTGCTGCCCTAAAAACACAGATTTTCCCGATTCCTAGGACTTCTAGTGTTTGCAACTCTCTAGTAGGTTGATAGTCCAATTTTGCTTTTTTTTAGATCTTCTTTATCATGTTCACTTCCTGATTTGCAATAGTCCTTTTGCATGCTTTCCTTTCTTACAACATTTCCCACCATTTCCTTCTATACATCATAATTTAGGTCATTTTAATGCAAAAATCTGGTTTTTCCTAGGATGCATTCATTTCATTGGTTGCTTGAATTTCTTGGTTGATTGTTAGTTTCTAGGTAGCATATCTCTTCCAGCACTAGGCCAACTTACCAGTAATCACACCCTCCATCTGATCCATGCCCTATAGGTCTCCCAAACCTCACCTCAATTCTGCCCTAGTTTCCTTCATTTTTTATAGAACTTCTTCCTCTCTCGTTGAGCAAACCCAATCATATTTCTCTCTCTTGGTGATTCATGGTAGACCTTAAGCACCCTAACACCTCATTCCAACCTTCATCGACCTTTTCCACCCACTCTCACACCCTCAAAACAGCGAAAATTGCTACTGGCCTCCTCATGTAGGCCTCCTGTAGTTTCCCTGTTTTCGTCCTATAGATTGTGTCCTCCTGTAGTTTTTCCTGTATGCTTTCTTTTGAAGGCCGAGTGTGGTAAAAGCCTCTAGAGGGCCACCTAAGACCTCCTAGGACCCATTCACACTATCCTACATCCTCCCAAGCTCCAAAACCACCCTCAACGCCACCTGTTCACTACCACACTCACACACAATAAATTAGATGCATGTTACATTCACATAAAAACACATAAAAATCCAAAAATATGTTTTTTTATTATTTACTTCCAGAAATAGCATGGTTAGATGTTGTTTACTTTCTTGAGTATGTAATGGCATTTCTTTCATGGTTTTCATAGTGTTTTTGGCAAAAGTAGAATTAGCTTGTTAATTAGGGTTTGCTAGGTTTTGCTTACATTCCAGTGTTTCTCCTTTCTGTAGTTAGAATAGCATCTGTAGAGTACTTTCTTCTGAAATCTATGGAAGTTGGCTTGAGCTCCTAGTGATCTCACACCGACTGACCAAGTGACAACCTGCTGCGAGAACTAGTACTTGTGCACATAGCACCAATGCTTCCAAGTTTGTTATGAACTACCAGGTTGATAAAAAGTAAAGTTGGTAGCCCAGGAGTTGCAACATTCTTGCTGCAATACTGGCTCTCACCAATATTGTAACCAAGCAACCCATCAAAGGATATTTCATTTACAATGAGCTTAGCCTCTTTGTCATCCTCTGCAAGGCTCGGGAGTTTTGATGTATACAATGGAACACATTGACAAAAGACATCTCTTCTTCTCTTCACCAAATGGCTTCGTGCATAGCTAGAGATACAAGGGGATTGGTTGCTTATTTGTTGATGGGGCTCGTTACACAGACTCCAGAAGCCATGGCAACATTGATAGGGTTTTAAGATTTGCAACATTTGGTGTTGTTATTGTTAGTAGAAATCTTTTGCAAATACATATAATATAGAGGATTTCAAAAAAAAATGGATAGGAAGAATTTTGTTTCTTTGTTCTTTGATTTGGGTCTCAAAGATTGTCTAGGCAGAGATATAATTGAGAAGAGAAGGGAGTTGTGGGAGAATCAAAGGGATGATTTATGGATGTTGTATGGCAGAGATAAGAAGGAATGGAAGGAGGTTGTGGAGGGTCTAACCAGGGTCGTTGATGAGTGGAAATTGGAGGCATGTACTGGGAATTGGAGGCAATGTGTTATGAGGGCAGTTAGCATTTTGGGCAGTAGGCTAGGGATGGGTTTTTCGTAGAGAGAGAGAAAGGTAAGGAGGGTATGTTCTCTATTGAGTCTAGGAAAGTGGCTAAAGAGGTATTTTCTCATTTATCTTATATTTTTATTAATGTTATGGTATCCTCTCCTTTATATTATACTTTTATTAATGTTATCCTTTTATGTCTTTCTATCCACTTCCATACACATTTCCACCATTTAATGCCAATGTGTTTTCACATGGGATTGCCTTGTCCCAGTAATTATTACAAGGAAAAGTGAAAGCGATAGAGAAACAAAGTTTGGGTTTGGCTATAGGTGCAATGCTCACACGACAGTTTAAAATCTTATATACAATTGTGTAGCAAGTTCTTTATGTCGAGCTAACAAATTATGGATATTATAGGCACACAATTAAAGTTATTTCGAGGGCCCTCTAGCTCATAGGTTGAATGCATGAAGAAAGGAAAGTGGGATTCAAACTTCTACACACATTTGAAAAAAAAAAAGAAGAGAAATTTGGATAGCGATTTTCCATATTCATCTTAATAAGAAGGATCAAATCCTTTTAACATACAAGCCTTTTTATAAATGAAAAAACTTGAGGAAATGATTACACTTGATGGATGAGATTCATCACAGGTTAATATCGATCCATGTTCATGTGTGTGTGTGAAAACGATTATATTCATCATAGGTTGAGATCAATCCATGTTGATGCAAAAGGAAACCCTCTAAATGCAATTCCTATGAAGACTTTTATCCACTTACTTGTGCACATGTGACAAAACCATTAATGATGCAAATAAGCTATACAAAGGAGACAATGTTACAATTAACAAATTATATGTATATATTTTTTACGGTGGGTAAGAACAATTTTTTATCATTTCCATGCAAGTTTGAATAAGGAATCACATTCCATACATAAATAGTATAAAAATATGTCATATAAATTATAAAAACAAAAAACAAAAAAACAAGTAACCAACTATAGTTGTTTATTAATTTCAAATAAATTTTCATTCTCTAAGTTATTTAGAGGGCCCTCCAACTCATAGGTTGAATACATGAAGAATGGAGGGGTGGAGTCAAACTTTCTACAAACATTTAAAAAAGAAAGAGAAATTTGGATAGAAATTTTCCAAATTCATCTTAATAAGAGGGATCAGATCCTTTTAACATGCAAGCCTTTTTATAAAGAAAAAACTTGAGGAAATTCTTACAATTAATGGATTAGATTCATCATAAACTAAGATCGATCCATGTTGATTTTTGTGTCTGCATGCAAAATATTCAACCACTATCTTAGGATGTCTCAAAACATTACTATCTTAGGATGTCTCAAAGCATTATTTTATTTATCAAAGACAATTGGTAATATTCTTTATTTATATATTTACTTGTAAAATATTTTTTGATGCAAATAAGTGTTAATCGGATAAATCGTTCTTGCAGACAAGACCGATCTCCCTAGTATCAATTGATATCTAGCAATAAGCAGGACAAGCAAATCTACTTTTCTCTAAACATATTTCGATTCATTAATACAAATTAAGAGGTGTTTTAGACCCTACCTCAAGTCCAACACTAGTTTGTGGCAGCCTTGCTTCAACAACTTCAAAGAGTATCCTTTTAGTAACCTGCAAACACAAACAAGCACACATCAAAGAACACCTGCATAGCTAATATAATAAATCATGTTCATCATAGTGATCAAGGAGTCTATGAAATAAACCATTAAACACAACTTATTGAGAAAAATAAACTTGATTGTATTAACTTTGAGAAAGAAGAACTTTACAACCTTGGTGCCTTGATGCTGTACAAGCTCTTCCGAGGGTCCAGGCAGGAATCTCCTCTACTTTGACAAGCCTCACTCTTTCCCAAATGAGATCAAAAGGTATGTGATCTTTCCTCTCAAAACCTCAATTAGGAAGACTAAGTTCCAGCAGCATTTACCTTAAAAAATATTCAGCTTTCAACCTCCCAAGTAACTAGCCCAAAGCTTCATTTTATAGTGTAAGGGAATGAGGTTACAGGTCCACCATTGAAGGGATAGAGTCCTCCTTCAAGGGGATAAGCTCCTCACATCAAGGGGTTAGCTCCTTAAGGAATGGGATGCATGCACCCTCAAGGAGAGAACTTGCCAGCGCAAGATTCCCTCTAGAAGCTTCCAGAATTGACTCAAAGTGAGTTTTCAAGAATAAACTCGTGATTTTTCACTTTTACAGGGGTTTGCACCCATATATGCAGATACAGAGTGGTCAGGTGCGCAAGGGACATGACTAGTGAGTGCGGCACCGCAGGTAAGGCTAAGAGAAAGTGTGAAACCAGAGTTTTAAATATTTTTAAGGACTTTCTCTCATTTTCAAAGCTTGATATGCAGATCTAAGGTTTAAGACTTGAAAAGGAGGTATGTATGCGTGTTGATATACTCATATTGATTACAGAAAGTCATGGTGACAATTTTTCGTGTAATAGATTGCCCCCTAAAGTGCGAAGTCTGTAATAGATGAGGATAGTTTTATCATCTATGAAGAGTGAAGTGCTTTATCATTTCAAGGATCTTCCCATGGATACCCCAGTCGGAACCTGTAAAAACATTCAATGCAATATATATATGTATATCTATATATATATATATATATATATATATATATATAATATATATTATATATATATATATATATATATATATATATGATAATTATATATATATTATGATCATATCATCTCTGAGGTAGGCATTCTCATACTCAGATCAAAACTGGCTAGAAACTATCTAAACTGCTCTGATACAGGAATGATGTTGTAATACATCACAAGTATAGACATATGTAGACACAGTATGGGCGCAACCATCTGTTTATGAATAGTACATTGTATAATGAATAACAAAATTCCTCGTAGCCTGGAGGGTGGAAACTAGATCCAAGGTCTTCATTTCTATTTCCCGAACTAGTACAATTCTATCCATGTGAATGAATGTGTCGAAGTCGAACATGGTAGAAACTACTTGATTACTGGTCAATGATGTAAACCATTAACAAGTGTGAGAGGAACCACCAGTAATGTCAATGGCCCTCAAAGTACTCAGTACAATCCATGAAATGTGAATGAACGGGTCGATGTCAAACACGTCACAGAATGCTTTGATCGAAGGTCAATGATGCAACCTGTCGTCAAAGGTGAGAAACCGGCCATTGAGGCATGCAGGTTCCAAGGTACTGACGATTTCTAGATCATCTTCTTAGATAATGAGTTGGAGTCGATAGAAAGCGATCCGTTGCAGGCAATCCCACATCACGAATTCATAGATCAAGTTTTGAAGAAGTGTATTTGGCAAGGACTAACTCAGGGATGGTCAAGATGGATGACAGATATTTCGAAAATGAATGGTTTATTTGAAATGACCTCTTGAACACATAACGACACTGCAGATGGCTTGGTTACAATTGACCCAAAGCTAATACCTAGAAACCGGCTGAAGACTTTCAATATGGTTTGATTAACTGTTAGGTAAAGGATTTCACAACCTAGGTGAATGAAAAGTGTCATGTTCAAGAGTGGTTGACTGCTTTTCAAAAGACAAAGTATAATAATCAGGTTCATTTTTCTCTCTTTTCCCCCACCATTTTTGGCAAGTACCTCTTTATTTTTGACAAGCTTGAGGAGGATAACATTTGCTTGGTTATAAGCTCATCCTTCGGATGAGTCCAACTTAGTTTAGATTCGAACCCTAAGAAGGAGTGGTTCGTTCCTGTTTGTAATTGAATAGGTCCTTTACTGTTAAATTTTAACGAGTCCAGTATAGGAGAAACTCGACATTTTTCAATTTTAGAGAGTCTGAAAAACTTAGAAAACTCCAGATTGAACTTTTTCATAAAGTTGTGTCTCCCAAGCCCGAAAAAGTATAAAATAATACTTGAGAGAACCGCTTGACCATTATGATCAAGGAGTAATTTTCATAATTAGTGCCTTCAATCTGAAAAAGTAAAAAAGCGATCAAAAACACGTCGTTTTATTACCAATATCGAACTTGAAACGACAAAAGTCTGGCAATCTTTTCATGTTTATACGATCAGAAAAGAGCTGTAAGTGGACTGTCTTTTTAATTCCGTTTTAACGAGTCTAAAAAGAAAAACTCGGCAATATTTTCATATTTTATGAGTTAGAAAAGAGCTTAAAGAGGACTCCTATGTGTTTGTTGAAAATGACCAATTCTCCCTGAACACCCAATATTCTATACAAAAACTGCAAAAAATCTCATATCTGTTTAAAAATTAAAAAATGTACCAAAAGTGACCTTTTCCAAGTGAAAAATAAATGAATTAAAAATTTATTTATTCAAAAAATCTATAAAAAAGGATTTTACAAGTTCATTTTCACCGTTTGGCTTTGGAGTAAAAAGTAAAAGTTTTAGGTAAGAAAACTTCCTGTGAAGATTGTGGAAAATCCGACCGCTGGAATCGAGAACCATCCTCTCCAGGTAATCCACATTGTCCCTGACTTGCATTTCATCCATTTCATTTTCATTTTTAGGGCTTTAAAATTCATTTTTTGAGGAAAATTATGGTTAAAAATCGCTCGTGGTGGTTGCACAGGCGTAGCATGTATACCCTGCGAACCCTGACTTTTTCGTATAAACGAAACAGTCGAGGTTCCGCACCTACCCTTAAGGAAGAGTGCAAACCTACGCACTGTCCCTAGCGCGGTGGGTGCGGACCCTGCAAAACGCGTTTTGAAACCCTATAATTTCTCATTTCTGCCCAAATATTTTGAAGTCACAAAATTCTAAACCGCCTATTTTACAATGCAGATAGACAAGATGCTTATTTGGCGGGAAAGAGAACATGAAGATGTGGATCAAGCCACATTACTCCATCCATCTTCATTACAAGATTTAAGAGCATGCAGACTACTAAAATTTTGGGCCATACCTGGCATGAGGGCACAGGTAGAATTTCTACAATGGTTGGTAGACAAGTGGAGCACGCAGGACCAATGTTTCATCATTGGAGGACACCGGATCGAAATCAAGCCAAAGGAAGTTTATTTTCTGACTGGTTTTTCGAAGAGAGGCGAAGGATTATCTCTATTCGGATCTAGGCCAGGTGGCCAGTCTGTCACTAGTCTCCGACTAGAGTTTTGCAATGTCCAAACTGCGGACAAACGGATAGATGTTAAGACCATCACCCATCCTGAACTTAAAGTGATCACATTTACTGTCACTAGACTGTGCGGAAGTGCAACATTGCATTTAGCTGTCGGTTCCCAGATGCGCATGGCAATAGACTGCTTCCGAGGCACCATCATCAACTGGTGCGATGCTGTGTTGGCCAATGTGAAAGGCCAACTGGCTAGGGCAAAGAATGGACAACTAAAGAACTTTGGATATGGTTACTTAGTTGTGAGCTTTGCCCTAGAGAGGGTAGCTATGCTGGTTCCACAGCAACTTACTGTTGAGGCTAGACTTCCCCGAGATCCCAAGATTATGTGCTGGGTTGCAGTCATGGCCCGCCATCTTGAGGAGGGCACTGAGGTTGTTCGATTCTCACCTGAGTATTTTCGTTGGTTGGGAAACCAAATTTTCATGATACAGGACTTTCCATATACTGGGATGGATTATCATGGTGATCCAGACATGGCTCTTCCACCAAGAGAGGAATGGGATGATACAGGGAAAATTGTTTTCAACATTTTCTAAATTATATATTTTTTTTTGTTTTTTAAATCATCCAAAAACTAATAGTAAAAAGTTTTAAATGCAGATGTAGGTCCACGGTGACCAACCGCTCTCTTGCCTTATGAGAGAAGACACCCAGCTGCTGCAGCACTAGCCCCACAGGACCAATCAACAGAGACCTTGGCCGAATTGGAGAGTCATCTAGAGCGCTTAACAGTTGATATTCCAGAGACTAGCATAGATGATATTCCCCTTAGGCTTCAGCGCTATGTGATTGGGGTCCCAGGACCTTTTAGGAGGTTCCTTTATAGGGTATCCCGAGCAGTGGTTTCTTATCGTGATCATCATCAGGGATAGGATGATTTCCATTATAGACTTCATATGACATTTATATCTTTTTGTGCTATCATTTTTGCCGATCATAAGGTGTTTTTCAACCTATGATCGAATACGATGTATATTTTGACACACTTCTATGCTATGATATATTGCTAGTACTGGTTATCTTGTATAACATGTTTATGGGATGCTTTTAAATTTACTGTCTTAATTATTGCAAATGTCTATTTATCATTTGAGAAGCAACTGCATCTGCTAATGTGTTTAAATATCTTGGAATATGTTGATATTCAATGTAGTCAAATTCACGTTCCAAGAGACGAACTCTCAAAAATAATCTTAATAATACTGTATTTCGAATGGCATAAAACCTGTTAAGCTGTAATACAACGAGTTCAGAATCTAACCTTACAATCAAACTCTTAATCCCAAATGAGATGGATTCGGATAATAACTCAATCACTGCACTGTACTCTGCAATGTTATTCATTGTTTGACCAAGGCTTACCCCATGCATAGATACTAAATCGTCAGAGGGTGAATAGATAACCCATGCTACGGAAGAAATATTCAGTGTACTACGACAGGCACCATTAGCAAAACCAATGTATGTTTGAGAAGATGCCGACATCTGCAATATCAAGAGTAAAACTAAGATAAGTAGGAATAACGACAAAACACTCTCTAAACTAGGCACACTTTCTCATCTAAAACACACCAACCAAAAAGAAATCTATTCTAACGAGAATCTCCACACCAAACTTTAAGCATAATATATTTTCAGGTAAAGCCCATTTCTGGGTTTACCTAAAGAGACACAGTCAAAATCTACTAATTCATAGGCCCCTTTAGCCAGCTTTCGCTTAGAAACAAAAGGACCATGCCACATGGGTACGAATTTTCTAGCCCCTAGCTTATCATTAGCTTGATCGTATAATAAAACTAGGTCACCTTCTGAAAAATTACGAGGTGTAACATTTCGATCATATTGAGCTTTTATCCTTTTTACGTGAGTCTCGATTGTTAAAGCAGCATCACGTCGATTCTCATCTAATTGAGCTAAGTACAACAAACATTTTTCCTCTTCGGAAGTGGCTAGAAGTAATTCTATGGCTATTTGCAATGACGGAATTTCACATTCAATGGGTAACACGGCTTCCAACCTGTAAATGAGTTGAAAAGGAGTGAACCCTGTTGATATTTTGATTGAGGTTCGATGCACCCAAAGCGCTGAAAATAACATGTTATGCCAATTCGACTGATGAATACCAATGATTCGTTGAATCATGGTGACTAGAACTTTGTTGATTGCCTCAACCAGACCATTAGCCTGTGGGTAATATGGAGTAGAGCTATCGTGACGCAGGCCAAGTTGATCTGCTAGCTTGGTCATCATGATGTTTCGGAAATGGCTCCCATGATCAGTGATAATCACTTCAGGAACACCGAACCTAGAAATTATATGATTGAAAACGAAAATAGCAGCAGTTTTGTCGTCTGCCAAAAATGTAGGCATCGCCTCAGCCCACTTGGTAAAATAATCTACCACAAGGATGATATACGCATGCCCCCTAGCTGAGTGAGGGTTACATGTAATAAAATCGATACCCCATTTTGTGAAAGGACCAACGAGAATTATAGGGTGGAGAGGAGCAGGAGGAGCACACATCTTTCGATCAAAAATTTGGCAATTGTGGCATTTCTGGACTGCATTGATACAATCTTTAAATAAGGATGGATAGAAATAACCAGCACACAATATCTTTTGGGCTGTCGCATACCTAGACATATGACCGCCACACACTCCAGAGTGACAGTCATTCAGAACCTTTTCAGCTTCCTCATGAGTTAAACAATGACGAAAAATAGAATCCACCCCACGACGATAGAGTGTATCTCCAATAATTTTGTATGGTTGGGATTGGAAACAGATTTTCTTTCGTTGAGATCGTGAAATTTCAGGCCGAAAAGATTGGGCTTGGAGATAGACAATTATATCCCCATACAATGGATCAAGAGTACTAATAAGAAACAAAGATTCATCTGCAAGGGATTCTTCTGCCACAGTTTCGGTATTAGTACGAGGGAAGTAACACATCAACTCCGCGGAAACCAAAGACTTCTTTGACTTGGATTTTTCAAATTCTAGGTCAAATTCCTACAAGATAACAATCCATTTGGAATACTTGCCCCTAGCAATTGTTTACTCAAAATATACGTCATAGGGTTACAGTCAAAAAGTATTGTGGTTTTGCGTAGTAGAATGTAATGACGAAAATGTTGGACAGCTTGAACAGCTGCCAGAGCCAATTTCTCCACATGCGAATACTTAAGCTCAGTCGGATTCAAAGTTTGACCAAGATAATAAATCACATGCTCAACATTGAATTCATCTTCCTGAACTAAAACCATTACAATGGTGGAATGAGAAGCGGCGAGGTACAAAAATTAATCTTGGTTGTAGTTGGGAGGATGTAATAACGGTGCATGGGTCAACGCGTGTTTAAGTGCATCAAAAGATTTCTGAGCTATCTCATCCCAAAAGAATGGAGTATTCTGTTTCAACAACCTGGTAAAACCTTTCATTATCTCAGCGTAGTTAGGAATGAATCAATGTAAAAATTTTGCTTTCCCTTGCAAACTTTGGAGTTGACGAAGAGTCGAAGGTGGAGGTAATTTAACAATGGCTTCAACCTTCGAGGGATTGACACGAATGCCAGCTTTTGAAACAACAAATCCTAGTAAGCGACCCATTTCTATACAGAAAACTCATTTGTGTGGGTTCAACCTTATTCAATAATGCCTACATCTCATAAAGATGGCTCGTAAATGAGTGAGATGATCGGCTCTACGTAATGAATGAGCAGGTAAATCATCGAGATAAGGCTGCACAATGTGCTTGATGTCGTGAAATGCGTAAGACATAGCCCTTTGAAACGTTGCTCCGACATTCTTCAACCCAAAAGGTAATTTGCAATAAGAAAAGGTCCCCCATGGACAAATGAAAGCCGTTTTTGGTTGATCAGCAGGGAGTATGTTAATTTAATTGTAACTAGAAAATCCATCCATAAAGGAGAACATTTCACTGTCGGCACAGTCATCAATTATTTGATCCATATAGGGAGTTGGATAGTTGTCCTTTAGATAGGGTCGATTAATATGCCTATAATCAATACATATTCTTATAGTTCCTTGATTTTTGTTAACAGGAACAATATTCGATACTCAATCCGCTAAAGGGATCGGATATATAAAACCTGCTTTAAGTAATTTCTCAACTTCAGCTTTAATAGCAACAACTTTTCTTGGGTGTATCTGATGCAAATGTTGCTGGACAGGTTTAACATCTAGGTAAGTTTTGATTTCATGGACAACAATTGATGGATCGATTCCTAACATTTCTTCGTATGACCAGGAAAACACATCGTGGAATTCTTGAAATAGGGCTTTATAAGTTTGAACTTCCTCGTTTGTACAAGAAGCACCTATATGAATGTTTTCAATAATTCCGGGCTTCACTGAAATGTCAATAGGAATGGTTCGAGAAATGTTTCCCAAATTCATCTCAGAATTAGAATGTTTCAATGGATTCTGTGGTTCCTTGACATAATCAGTGGTAAAAATAGAGGAGAAATCATTTTCAAAATGATCAAGCTCAGGTAAAAACGAAGATCGATGATGAAGATCTTCCCATGGTAAATCATCAACAGATAAAATCTCACGAATCTTCTCACCAGTATGAATAGTTTCAGAAAAGGTTGTTGAATCTGAGGTTGAGATTGAAAGTGATTCCTCATTGACCACATTCATTGGATCGATTTCAGTTGAAGTAGAGTCGGAAAATGACTGTACCGCCTGATATGCAACTTCAAATGGACTCAAGGGCATGGCATCACCAAACGAGTCCACCTCGGAATCAGAAGGAATGATCCAAGGATCATCAAGAACAATGGTGTCTGATGAAATCATATGAATGGTTGCAAAAGGAGGCGATACGTTTGGAGGAGGAAAGGAAAAATTTCCTAGTAAACCAAAATCTTTGATTAATCCCACCCCAACATCCTTGTAAGGGATAGTTGTTTTACCGACATGTTGAATACTCTTAGAAGAGGCTAGGTCGGATGAAAAGTAAGTCAACTGATCTATTGTAATGATCTTTCCATTATAAGGGAACTTTATGAGCTGAAAGACCAATGAAACAATAACAGTCATCGTGTAAGACCAACTGCGACCCAAAAGAAGGTTGTAATCTAGAGGGGCATCAACCACCTCCACATATAGATTAACATTTTTGCCTTCTACCCCTATAGGTAAATCCTGCAGAATGCCATAAGGATGAAACCCTCGGTCGTCAAAAGCCTTCAAAATTGTCGAGGATTGGTTAAGTTTTGGAGAACCAAGCGATTTCGAACACGAAATCGACATAATACACGTTGAAGCTCCCTCATCAATCATAGTCCGAAAGCAAGGCCTATTTTTGACTAACATTGGGATCTGGAAAGCCATTTGATGAGGTAAACAAGGTGTACTATTTTCTAAATCGAATATTATAAGGTTGGAATCCTGGACATCAACGGCTCCTTTAGCAGACAAAAGCAATTTACGTTGTGCTGGATGTTAGTGTCAGTCTTAAGCCCTCCATCAGCGATCAATAGCTCTTTGCATATGCATAGTTAGGTGTCTCATCAGTGTCAAATTTTGCATCCCACTAGGCATGCCATAACACTGAATGGAGGAGTAGGTCTTTGTTTCCTTCTTGGTTTTTTGCTGGATCAGGTCATACTACAATGTAAAATGAGTCATACTTGTTTTTTGTTTTTTGTCTTGAGGTCCGTCTTGAGGTCCCAGGTCTTAGGTCTAGGGTTTTGAGTCAAAATCACTTCGAGGTCATGAGTCAAGGTCAGTGAGTGCCCAGCAAAACCAGAAGGAAGTATGTATATATGTTCCATTGTTATTTTCATCAGCTACAGATCATTTTATACTTTGGATTTAAAAAAACCCTGTTTTTTTTTTAGTCCAAAGTCATGTCAAATTTGTAAAAATTAAGAAATTCTTAGAAGTTTGCAATAGTGCCGGCAACAACCCTGGTTCCTTTTCCACAGCTCATCAGATGGTCAACCTGCAAAAAGAACGGAGTCAAACGCATCAAAAGAGCTCATTTCAGGACAAAATGACTCCAAAACAGTGTCAAAAAAATGTCAAAGTATAAACATTATAAAGTGGATTTTTGAGTTAAATTTTTTTAAATGGAAGCATATAAAGGTAAATTCCCTCTTTGAAAACCCTCATTGTGCATTTGGGAGCAAGAAATTACAAAGCTAAAGGCAAAGAAGGCGATTTCGGGCAAGATTCAGCAATTTCAGTGCCTGGGAAGGTGCGCGGTCGTGACAAAAGTGCGCGCGGATTTCTGGGCAGTGCGCGGCTCTGAGAGGAGATTTTTTCTGAAGGAAATTACACGTGCACGGACTTCTGGGCAGTGCGCGGTTTTTTCAAAGTGGTGCGCGGTCATCTGGACAACTCACACAACAACTCATCCAATCAGCAAACTCTCTTCCAAGCTCACCCAAATTTATCA
>APFE030841280.1:26173-55009 GCA_000404065.3 Pinus taeda | reverse complement strand
AATACAAAGTGATGGTTAAACCAATAACACATTTCAGAAAGATTGGTACATATTTATACAGAATAGTCCATACATGCATGCATAAGCAAACAAATACATATATCATTTATAGTAAACAAGATAGCATAGAATACAATACAACATATGCATGAAATGTGTTGGCTCTGTTATATTAAGTGTAAGTTCCAGTCAACAATACATCCATGTCCAACCACTAGTTCCAATAGTGGAACATTATAACCATAACTGCTTGCTCCTCCAAAGAGATGTACTAGCTCTACGCAATGGAGAAGCCAAGGCTAGTTACAATATTGCCCAAGCTTTCTCTAAGATACTCCTATCGAAGCTTGGCTGACAAAAATCCTATACAATAAGTTATGAGGTTCTATTTATGGCAAAGGTTGGGGTGACCCTTAACATTCCCCTTTGTGACATTTCATCTACCCTCATGACTCTTCATCTACTCTATGATTGTTACATCCAACTATTGACACTTGAACTTCCACTTGACACGACGTTACATTAGAATGCACATGTGCTCATGTGAGACAAAATGGCTTGAGAAAGCCATGTAAGGCATCATTGACACTCGATCCATTGTGGTGAGACCAACTCTTTGACATGCTTGTGATGGTGAAGGTGGTGAGATGATTCCAAGCTTGTTCATCCATGATGGTGTGCATGCACACTATGGTGACAACTTATTGAAGCGAACTCTTGCCTCTGTTGGATCCAGGTGCATTGGTGTGGCTCCTTCATCCAACTCGTCTGTTAGCATGCATATGGTCTTCTTGGTGCAATCGAACCAGAAACACACTGATGCATAATGTCTGTGTTGATCTTCTAGTGTGTGTTGGTGGTCATGTGCATCAACTGTTAACTACATGCTCAGCTCCAGTCATAATTGCTTCTTGTCTTTGCCTTGGTGAGTGTGTTGAATGGGTTGGATCGCATGTGTGCACATAATGACATGCATGCTACTGAATCCCTTGCATGCAATCAACAACACTGCTCACCATGTTTGATCTATGCTAGCTGCTGGGATGGATCTATAACTTGTACATGCACAGTTTCATTCATGAGTCCATGTTGCATCCCCTACTATTCTTGTTCATGTTGCAACTCATTCACTTGTCTGTGCAGCTCATGTTTTTCCTTGATTTGCTGCTTCAGCACATGCAATCCCTTCTTTGTTCCACTCTATGTCTTCGAGTGATCTCCATGTCGCATCATCACCTCATAGCCTGATTCTCCAAAGTTACTTTCATCATCAGTGGATCTGCTTGAGCTTGTAACTTTGTTCTGCCTCTATGTTGTCAACAACCTTCCTCTCGTATTTGTTACATCCAGTATGCTTCCTTTAGTTGATGTTCATGATGTTTCTTATTGTGATACTGCTACCATCATAGCTTGATGTACTTTTCTATGAGCAACTTGATGTCTTCGTGGGTAGGCAAGTTCATAGACACTTGATTGACTTCATCCCCAAGTGTGATTTGAACACTGTCTTCGTCTCTGCTCTCCTAGAAAACATTGTACCTGTATTATAGAGAGGCAGATGAACACCTGCGATACTTGGAGACATGGAAACACTCATGGCAAGAAATTTGTCAGTCGAAAACCAAAATGAACTTGATAAATCACGTGCAACATACCTGGGTGACTGATCATGAAGGTCGTGCAATTTCTGCCGAGAGGTCAGGAGACTGACTGCCAAGACTATGTAAGGCACAATATGGGCTAATGGAAGGATGACTAACTGCTGGAAACTATGCAATGCACAGTCCAGTCTGGCTGCTAGCTGCTAAAATTGCACAATGCGCAATCTCAACTAATGGTTGTAGGCTTAGTGACTACATTTTGCAATTTTATGGGCTAGCAATCACTCTCCCTCAGAAATGCACATTTATGGAGAGGAAGACAAAACCTTCCTTCCCCAGATTGCGCAATTTTGTCTTAGTGAAGGAAAAGTCTGGGCCAAGGTTGGCCAGACTAGGCGACAGGCAACTGAAAGAAAATATGACAGTGAATGCATGGTGACACTAAGTGAAAGTAGAAGTGATTGACAGTTCATGAAAACATTGAATGAAATATTCAATAAACAAATCAACATGCATGTGGGTGAAGCGAGTCACCGAATCAGCAACTATTTGTGCAAAACAGTTTCATGCATGTGATAGTAATGAGATAGCAACCAAAATTGAAATGGTGCTAGTACAAGCTAGTATGTATCAAAACAACAACAAGCGCTCATTGAAATCAAGCAGACAACATTCATACGAAACGAAACACAAAAAGCACTAGAAATACAACACAAGACATGGAAAGCGGGCTTACCCTCAAAAAAATGAGTTGAATGTGCAGACAACTCCTAGATGAGATGTGGGATGTGAGAGCTACAAGGTTGATGTGATGAGTGAGCTCTGCAGCATTTGGTTGATGAGTTTTGATAACATTGAGGATTTGACACGCATGCTATGAATCTAGGGAAAGCAACACTTGGTGGGAGATTTTTGAAATGACCTTGCATGTAACCTCCAACTGCCAAAAATAGATCCCTAAAACAAGGGATGCCTTTGCATGCTGCCTTGGGAGAAGCATCCCATGCATGCAAGTCTGTTTTTCTCGGTCTCAGAGGGAACCGATCAACTCAGCTGCACATGCAAGAGGTTGCTCAATTTCTGGGATAAAATGCTCATTTTTGGCTGGGAGCTAGGCTCACTACTCAGAATATTTGCACAATTTCTGGGTAGAGCAACTGACTGTTGCCTAGATTTATGCAATTTCTGAGCTGAGAAGCCCAGCTAGGAAGGATTGCTCAATTTTGGGGCCCAGCAGGTTGCCAATTATGATTGCACAATTTCTGGAGGGAAGGTTGGTTTCCCTTCAGATTTGCACAAATTCTTGGGGAAGCTACTCAGCCTATAGCTGAACCAAGTCCGGGTGATTGGCTGGTGAGGGGAATGCATCAAGCTGTGATCGGTAGGCTGCCTTTGTGTAATAAAAACACTGAAGCTTGTGTACTTGACGAAGTGAAACATGCTACTTTGAAACGTAGGTAGGGAGGCTCCAAAACGAAGCTAAGGCAAAATTTTGGAGGGTGGTTGTAGCTGCTACAACACTTGGCAACACACTAGTAGAACTCCAGCTCTTTGAATGGACCTTGTTTGTGAAAAACAAGTCTAACAACTCCAGAAATATTGTTCAATTCTTAGTTCGTCTTGGTTTCCTCACTTGCTTGATTGTAAGATGTAACATCTACCAAGATATTGGTCGATTGACACACATTTCAAGCCAAGTCAACACAGTTGTTTCGATTAGGGTTGAGGGGTATATGGGTGCACAAGCAATATAGTCATCAAAGTCTTAGTTTCATCTCTGGTGTTGCTCCGCTACCAGCAGGCATGGACAATACCCCAGCAGAGTCGCATAGGAACACAAGCATGGCTCCGCTGCCAGTAAGCCTAGTCAGTATCCCAGCGGATTTACTTGCATCACCTCTTTGTATAGGAAGCCTTTCTCTTCTTTCACCTTATTCATTTTCATTTTTTTCAAACTTTTTTCACTTTTTCATTTTTTCATTTTCATCTTCATAACTGTGCATAACACTTATTCATTTCAAAGGTGGAAGAGGGATCCCAGCTTATTGAGAGCAGAAGAGGTTATTCATGTAGAGAAGTAGTTTATTATACCTCTGACGTGCATGTTAAGGTTTTCCCCCTCACCTTACTCTACTTGACTAAACTGACAATGATTAACCCAAAAACAACCGACTAGAGTAGGTGATACTAGCAAGTGTGCAAGCATTGTGTTTTCACTAAGGTTCACTTCGAACAATACATATTTTCCATTGATGTATCATGGACTAAAGACATCAAGTTCTTACATAAGAGAGTGGACAACACATAACCAAATGTTGATAGTTGTACAAGTCCTCTCATACTTTACCCAGCTTGTTTCAAGAGTCATACATGGTTTCATGCGAAACTAACCTACGAACAAAACAAGCGAGCAAACAACAAAGAAAAGCAGAAGCAGAAGCAAAAGCTAAAGCAAAGTGAGTAAGAAAACAAGAAAGCAAGCGAAGAAACCAACAAATCAAGCAAACAAGCATGCAAGAAAATAGACTGAAAGAAAACACTACTCCTACTCCTAAGCTAACGGTGCATGGGCCATCTCATGTGACTTGATACTTCCAATGCAGCCACTGCACATTGGTTGACCCATGTTGGTGAATGCATGGTTCGTGAACAAGACAATGATGAAAACCAGCAAACAAGAAATATATAACATTGAAGACAAACACACTCCGAGTTTACAAGCGACGACATAACAAGGATGAGTGAAATCGCATGGCATGCACTGTATGGAGCTACCATGGTGTTGTGCTACACTGCATGCAAATGTTGAGTGTGTGCATTCTCTTGACTGTGACATGCAAGAAAATGTGAGAAAGGTAGACCACTTATGTTGTGCATGTATGCTTACTGTGTAAGATTCCTCCAACACACGAGCCATGGGATCATGTAGTTCGAGTGGAGGAAGCAAAATCTGGGTGTTTGGTTGATCTTCAATGCAAAGCAAAGAGTGATGAGGAGCCTTGAGTGTTTAAAAAATTTCTTGACCGGAAGTGAAACCATCCTCAAGACAACGAGGGCCTGACATAACCATCAGCTCAGGCTAAAGTGCCTTGATAGTCTATGGGGTTTCGACTTCATTGACAGATAGATCATTGTAGACCAATGTCTTAGATAGATTAACAACAATTGAATCAACATTGTGATCAAATGAGGAAGTAGAGATATCATAAAAACCAAGATCAAAAAATTCAGGATGTTTATCGGCATCCTCATGATTTGATGAATCAAGTAGAGGGGTAGATGGGAAGCAAAGATGTTCACCCTTTGTGTTTTCATGAAAGATAGATGATAGATTGGATTGATTTTCCGAGGAAGATGTGTCCTCTCAGCACTGTAATGACAGACTGACATCAGACGTGCCCTATGAATGATCAGAAGTAGAAACATCTGGAAATGGGATTTCACAGGAGAAATTAGTAGTGGAAGAATCACAAGGGATGTTAGGATGAAGCGAATGAGGCATGGCTTGAAGGGAGTCATCCTTCACTGTGATTTCTTCTTTAGATTCCCGCACACACTCATCACGAATGATGGTGCAGGTTGGCTGCATAACACCAACTCCATAAAAAATTTGATCCTCATTCACAACAGGTGAGGAGTTTGGAATGGAAGAATGCAATACAATACAATCCCTAGGATCAACAAAACGTGAGGATGGAGGTTGAGGGAATGAATCCACGTGACAAACAAAAAGCTTGCAATCCAAATCTGCACAGATATCAAGAGTAGGTGGGGTGGCAGGATGTGACAATTCAACAAAGGTACGTGCATGATCTCCCACATCACTCCGCAGTGGTGGAACTGTTTGATGAGGTGAAGGCAGACATTCACTTGTGACAATGACTGTGCCTGCTCGTGATTGCACAATTCCATCACTAGAGTATGAGCAGGATTCGAGTGATTTCAAGAATTGTTGATTTTCAGATATGTAAAGAAGATACTCAAATCTTCCATCGAGAAATTTTCAATCAATATCATCTTCAGGGAATCGATATGCAAGATTACAAAATCATGTGTAAAACTGTTCAACAGATTCATCAGGTGCTTTTCGTAATATCAGAATTTCTTTGTTGAGTGCTTGATAGTTAAAGTGATTAAAAGCACGGTCTATCTCTGCGACAAGATGAGGAAGAGAATGAATAGATTTTTCAGACAGTGTTGCACACCAGTGCATTAGATGCCCTCGAAGCGTGTAGACGAACAACACGTAGCTCATGTATTTTTTAAAGAATCCATGTCTTTCGCATGAGCCTATAATGTCGATCACGTGCCTAACCAAGGCTATTTGACCTCCACCATCATATGTTTTATGAGACAAGTTATCCAAGAGATTTTCCAAGATAATGAATTCGTTTCCACAGGACATGCACTTTGGAAGAGAAACTCGATAGTTAGTCATGATAGATATGTAGAGATTCAAAACATGTGTGAGGACTCAACTTGTCATCTGGCCCTCCTTCTAGCACCAAAATGTTGATGGTGCTAGACTCACCAACATGTAAGGAGATCTCCCTCGTAAGAAGTCCCAATTATCCCTCAGATTGTTTGGTGTAGGAGTCCCAGCAGTGGTTCGTACGGTAATGCCTTGACCATGATCTAGCACAAAGGCAAGCAAGTTAACTCTGTTGGTAGCAAGGACGTGACAACTGCAACAAGCCAAGGAAGGTGCATGAGAGGTTCTATCACACTGAGGATGAGGTGAGTGTGCCCCTTGGAAACCTGTAATAGTACACAGCTTGGAAGGGAACACACCAGCGAAGATGCATCACAAGATCGAAAGCAAGTTAGGGAGAAATCCAAAGTGATGGTTAAACCAACAACTCATTTCAAAAAGATTCATACATACTTATACAGAATAGTCCATACATGCATGCGTAAGCAAACAAATACATATATCATTTAGAGTAAACCAAATAACATAGAATAAAATACAACATATGCATGAAACGTGTTGGCTCTCTTATATTAAGTGTAATTTCTAGTCATACAATACATCCATGTCCAACCACTAGTCTAATAGTGGAATGTTACAGGCACAACCGCTTCCTCCTCCAAAGATATGTACTAGCTCTGAACAGTGGAGAAGCCAAGGCTCATTACAATATTGTCAAAGCTTTCTCTAAGATACTCCAATCGAAGCTTGGCTGACCAAAATCCTATACAATGAGTTATGAGGTTCTATTTATAGCACACGGCGGGGTGACCCTTGAAATCCCCCTTTGTGATAGTTCATCTACCCTCATGACTCTTCATCTACTCTATTACTGTTACATCCAACTATTGACTCTTGAACTTCCACTTGTCACGATGTTACATTAGAATGCACATGTGCTCATGTGAGACAAAATGGCTTGAGCAAGCCATGTAAGACATCACTGACACTCGGTCCATTGTGGTGAGACCAACTCTTTGACATGCTTGTGATGGTGAAGGTGTTGAGCTAATGCCAAGCTTGGTTGTCTGTGATGGTGTGCATGCACCCCATGGTGGCATCTTGCTGAAGCAAACTCTTGCCTTCGTTGCATCTAGGTGCATTGGTGTGGCTCCTTCATCTAACTCATCTGCTAGCGTGCACATGGTCTTCTTGGTGCAACCGAACCAGCAACACACTGATACATAGTGTCCATGTTGATCTTCCAGTGTGTGCTGGTGGTCATGCACATCAACTATCAACTACATGCTCTTCTTGTTAGGTTGTGTTATATTTTTTTGGACCCTATATTAGGTTGGGTGGACATACTTATGGTTTTCAGTCCATGGTTTTGGACACGATGGTTTTTCGGTCCATGGTATTGGATGCTTCGGCATGTATAAATATGTATTGTAACATTGAAAGGAATATAATGAAAAATCAAGCTGGTAGTCCCAGTTTTGGGATCCAGGGGAAAATACCTATGTATATGTGTTTCATGTGCTATGCTCTCGCATTGTTTATTTTCTGTGTTTTAATATTCATATGCAGGTGATTTTTGTATGGGGTTAAAACCTATATTTGGTATCAAAGTTTTTTTAGCTTCAATGGGACACATTTGTTGCTGAGCGGTTTCTCTTGGGCCTGTGCTAGATCCTGTTCCGTGGGAGATCTGTGTGATCGATTCTGGTAGTGAAAGAAGATGGCGAGTAGTGGAAAGATAGAGATAGAGAAATTTAATGGTCAGAGTTTTGAGTTATGGAAACTCAAGATGTAGGATCTGTTGGTGGATAAAGATCAGTGGATCGCGGTAGATCCAGGTACTAAACCAATGATAGTGTCCGATGAAGAATGGAAGAAGTTGGATCGGAAGGCTAAGAGCATAATACGATTGTGTGTCTCAGATTCAGTAGTGCTAAATGTATCAGGGGAAGCTACATCAAAGGCTTTGTGGGACAAGTTAGGGACTTTGTACCAATCTAAGTCTCTGGTGAATAAACTGTTCCTATGGAAAAAGCGGTATAACATGAGGATGAAAGATGGAGACTTAGTGACAGAGCATCTGAGTGCATTTAATACAGTGGTAAGTCAGTTATTATATGTTGATATTAAACTTTCAAATGAAGATAAGTGCATCAGTTTGTTGTGTTCTCTACCAGATTCGTGGGATAGTTTGTTTATTGCAATAGGTAGCAATGCAACTTCCTTGCAGTTTGATGAAATAGTCTCATCCTTGCTAATGGAGGAGATCAGATGGAAAAATATGGAGAGCCGGAATGGTGATGCCTTGTTTGTATGAGGATGGTCCTAGAACATAAAAAAAAATAAGTCATTGAGTGGGAGATCTAAATCTCTAGGAAAACCTGTAAAGGAAGTGTGCTGGAAATGCGAAAAGGAAGGGCACTACAAAAGGGAATATAAATCTAAAGCTCCTGACAAAGGAAAGGGATTTGATGATGCTTCTTCTACAGAGGCGAAAACCACCTCAGATGAAGGTGGGGATGTGTACTTGGCTTCTTCAAGTACACATGTAGATCATGAGGCATGGTTGATTGACTCAAGTGCAATCCTTTCACTTCACTCCCCATAAAGAGTGGTTCTGCGGTATGATAAATACGATGGTGGTGATGTCTTCTTAGGGGATGAAGGAAGCTAAGAGTTGGTTGCAGAAAAGTAAAGTGAAGTTACAAGGTGAAGGGTTTAGAATCAATATGGGTTGTTCTGCATATTCCTGTATTCGCCCAAAACAATCTAATTTTTTTGTAAGCAAGCTAGATGATGCAAGTGTACAAATAGTGTCGCAAGGATACCTGAAAGATGGTTTAGGACATGTAGTGCATGCGAGGATTCGGAAGGAACTATGTAACAGCAGCAAGGTACACATTGTTTGATGGTGCAACCTTGTGGTTCTAAAGTGGATCAGAACCTAGTGGTTCTGGAGAAAAGACCATTTTGTGCATCAAAGGCTTGGAAAATTGGAGAGAAGGGCCTTTGAAATACTTTGTATGTGTAAAGGTAATGTTAAATAGCTCTCCGGATTTTGATTTCTGTGAAAATTTGTGTAATATGGAAGCAAATCGAGTTGAAGTTCCCCTATGGTGGTAAGAGGGTGAAACATGATATTAAGAGTTGTGCACAGTGAGTTTGGACCTGTGAAGGTTCCATCACTGGGTAAGTCTATGTACTATGTATCATTTATAGATGACTTCTCAAGGAATACATGGATATATTTCCTTAAGAAGAAATATGAAGTCTTTGATAGGTTTAAAGAATTTAAGGCTCTGGTGGAAAACCATATAGAGAAGAAGATACAGGTGCCAAGGACAAATAATGGTGGAGAGTTTTGCAGTAAGGAATTTGAAGAATTCTGTAAGAAGTGTGGTATAGCATGGCAGAAGACTACTCCATATACACCTCAGCAAAATTGAGTTGTAGAAAGAATGAATAAGACATTGATGGAAAGGCAAAGAAGCATGCTTAGTGGTGCCAGGTTAGGACAAGAATTCTGGGCAGAGGCAGTGGAGACAACATGTTACCTGGTCAATAGATCACCTTCATCAGCGTTGGAGGATAAGACTCCACAAAAGGTATGGACTAGTAAGAAACCCTCTCTTTCACATCTGAGGGTATTTGGATGTGATTCATATGTACATGTTCCAAAGGAGAAACAAACCAAGTTGGATATAAATCTTGAAAGTCCATCTTTATTGGGTATAAGGATGGTCTAAAGGGTTATAGGCTTTGGATCATAGGAACCTGAGAATATAGAGTTTAAGCTAAAGGAGGAAAAATCAGACTCTATAGCAGAGGAGGAATCAGAAGATGAAGAGCCACAAAATCTGGGTGTAAGAAGATCAGTTCGAGAAAGAAGGAAACCAGAAAGGTATAGTCCATCTGCTTTCTGTTCAAATTTTGATTTATCTATTACTGATGATGATCCTAAAACTGTGAAGTAAGCAGTAGGTTCAGAGGATGGAAAACTCTGGAAAGAGGCCATGGTCGATGAAATGACATCTCTGCACAAAAATGAGGCTTGGGATCTAGTGGAGTTGCTAGCTGGAAGGAAACCCATAGACAACAAATGGGTGTTCAAGAAGAAGACAAATGCAGAAGGAAAGGTGGAGAAATACAAAGCTCAGTTGGTAGAAAAAGGTTATTCCCAGGTGCCAGGAATTGATTTTGGTGATATTTTTCTCCTGTTTCCAAGATAACTTCTATTAGATTACTTTTATCTATTGCTGCCACTTTTGATTTTGAGGTAGAACAGATGGATGTGAAGACATCATTTCTTCACGGGGATCTAGAAGAGGAGATCTACATGAAGAAACTTGAAGGCTTTGTGGTGAAGGGTAAGAAAGAATTGGTATGCAAGTTAAAGAAGTCTCTGTATGGGTTAAAACAATCACCAAGGATGTCGTATCAGAAATTTGATACATTTATACAAGGACTTGGTTTCATCAAAAGCAAAGCAGATCACTGTGTGTATTTTAAATTAATTGGTGACCGTGTTATTTATCTGGTCTTATATGCGGATGATATGTTTCTATTTGGAAATTACAAAGAAATTATCCAGGATTTGAAGACCTAATTGTCCTCCAAAATTGACATGAAAGACCTTGGTGCTGCAAACTATATTTTGGGCATGGAAATTAAAAGAGATCGGGCAAAGAGGAAGCTGTGGTTAAACCAGAGGAAGTATGTCAAGACAATACTGCAGAGTTTTAATATGAAGGATAGTAAATCGATGAAAGTTCCTATTCCTGTAGGTGTAAAGTTATCTGCTGAATAGTGTGCCAAGACACAAGAAGAGGAAGAGGATATGTCCCGTGTTCCATATGCAAGTGCAGTCTATAGCCTGATGTATGTAATGGTCTGTACTAGACTAGACATTGCACATGCAATGGGAGTATTGAGCAGGTTTATGTCAAAACTAGGAAAGGAGCATTGGACAGCAGTGAAGTGGCTTTTTAGGTATTTGTGTGGCACTAGTGATTATGGTTTGTGCTACCAAGGAAGACTAGGATTGGACAGAGTTTTTGATATCCATGGCTTTGTTGATGCAGACTGGGCTGGAGATTTGGATCGGAGAAGATCTACAAGTGGGTATTTGTTTAACCTATTTGGAGGTGCAGTCAGTTGGATGAGTAAGAAACAATCTGTAGTGGCACTATCAACTACAGAGGCAGAATACATGGCAACCACTCATGCAAGCAAGGAAGCAATTTGGTTACAAAGATTGTGTTCAAGTATGGGGTTAGTACAGGGAGCTATAAGAATAGACTGTGACAGCCAAAGTACAATTTTCTTGGCAAAGAACCCTACTTGTCATTCAAAGACAAAGCACATTGATGGTCAGTATCACTTTGTGAGGGATATGATAGAGACAAAAAGGTGTTGCTAGTAAAGGTGGACACTTTGAAGAATACTGTAGATGCATTGATAAATTCTGTGAGCTCTAAGAAGTTCTCCTGGTGTAGAGAAATAATGGGTGTTTCAGGGTTGGAAAAACGACTAAGCTCTCCTGTGGCCCCCTATGGAAAGAAAACAACAAGTGGGAGAATGTTGGGTTGTGTTATATTCTTTCCACAACTAACCTACGTAGTGAATCAGGGGGTTAGAGGGGGGGCAAAACCCCCATTTGTTGCATTGATTACGTAGCGTGGGGGTCACAGGGGGTTTGAGGGGGGTGGGTAGCCCCCCTCTACAGGGTCTGGGGCAACACCCCGGGAAATTTTTTTTTGGACCCTATATTAGGTTGGGCGGACCTACCTATGGTTTTCGGTCCATGGTTTTGGACGCGATGGTTTTTTAGTCCATGGTATTGGATTCTTCGGCATGTATAAATATGTATTCTAACATTGAGAGAAATATAATGAAAAATCAAGCTGGTAGTCCTGGTTTTGGGATCCAGGGGGAAATCTCTGTGTATATGTGTTTTATGTGTTATGCTCTCACATTGTTTATTTTCTGTGTTTTAGAATTCGTATGCAGGTAATTTTTGTACGGGGTAATGCTTGTGATGGTGAAGGTGGTGAGCTGATGCCAAGCTTGGTCATCCGTGATGGTGTGCATGCACCCCATGGTGGCATCTTGCTGAAGCGATCTCTTGCCTCTGTTGCATCCAGGTGCATTGGTGTGGCTCCTTCATCTAACTCGTTTGCTAGCATGCGCATGGTCTTCTTGCTGCAACCAAACCAAAAACACGCTGATGCATAATGTCCGTGCTGATCTTCCAGTGTGTGTTGGTGGTCATGCACATCAATTGTCAACTACATGTTCATCTCTAGTTGGACTTTGTTCTTGTCTTCGCCTTAGTGAGTGTGCTGAATGGGTTGGATCGCATGTGTGCGCACAATGACATGCATGTTGTTGAATCCCTTGCATGCGATCAATAACACTACTGATCATGTCTACTCCATGTCAGTTGCTAGGATGGATCTATAACTTGTACGAGTGCAATTTCATTTGTGAGTGCATGTTGCACCCCCTATTGTTCCTGTTCCTGCTGCAACTCATTCGCTTGTCTTTGCAGCTCATGTTCTTCCTTGAGTTGCTACTTTAGCACATGCAACTTCTTCTTTGTTCCACTCTCTATCTTCACATGATTTCCATGCTGTGTCGTCACTTCATAGTCTAAGTCTCCAAAGTTTCTTTCATCATCAGTGGATTTGCTTGAGCTTGCAACATTGTTCCACCTCTATGTTGTCAACAACCTTCCTCTTGCATTCGTTGCATCTGGTATGCTGCCTTCAACTGATGTTCATGATGTTGCTCGTTGTGATGCTACTGCCATCATATCTTGATGTCCTTGTCTACGAACAAATAGATGTCTTCGTGGGTAGGCAAGTTCATAGACACTCGATCGACTGCATCCCCAAGTTTTCTCTAAACAGTGTCTTCGTCTCTGCTCTCCTAGAAGCCATTGTACCTATACATCTGAGAGGCAAATGAACACCTGCGATACCTGGAGACATGGCAACACTCATGGAAAGCAATCTATTAGTCAAAAACCAAAATGAATTTGAGAACTGACATGCAACATACCTGGGTGACTAATCATGAAGGTCACGCAATTTCCACCGAGAGGTCAAGAGAATGACTGCCAAGACTGCACAACACACAGTTTGGGCTGCTGGAAGGCTGACTGACAGTTGGAACTATGCAATGCATAGTCCAATCTAGTTGTTGACTACTGGAATTGTGCAATGCGCAATCTCAAATAGCAAAGGCCACAGGCTCAGTGACTACATTGCGCAATTTGTTGGGACAACAGTCACTGTCCCTTAGAAATGTGAAAAACAGTCCTAGAGGATAGTACTAGGGTAGAAATGTGCATTTCTGGAGAGGAAGACAAAGCCTTCCTTCCCCAGATTGCATAATGTTGTCTGAGTGAAAGCAAATTCTGGGCCAAGCTTGGCCAGACTAGCCGACAGGCAACTGAAAGCAAATATGACAATGAATGCATGGCGACACTAAGTGAAAGCAGAAGTGATTGACAGTGCATACAAACATTGAATGAAAGATTTAGTAAATAGATCAACATGCATGTGGGTGAAGCAAGTCACCGAATCGGCGACCATTCGTGCAAAAAAATTTAATGCATGCGACAATAGAGAGATAGCAACGAAAGCTGAAATCGTGCTAGTACAAGCTAGTATGTATCAAAACGACAATGAGTGCTCATTGAAATCAACCATACAACATTTATACGAAGTGAAACACAAAAAGTGCTAGAAATGCAACACAAGACATGGAAAGCGGGCTTACCCCAAAACAACTGAGCCGATTGTGCCGACAGCTCCTAGATGCGATGTGGGATGTCAGAGCTGCAAGGTTGATGTGAGGAGTGATCTCTGCAATATACGATTGATGAGTTTTGATAACATCGAGGTTGTGACGCGCATGCCACAAATATAGGGCAGTGACACTTCGTGGGAGGTTTCTAAAATGATCCTTGCATGTAACCTCCAACCGCCAAAAATGGATCCCTGAAACAAGGGATGCCTTTACATGCTACTTTGGGAGAAGCATCCCATGCATGCAAGTCTGTTTTGCTCGATCCCGGAGGGAACAGGTCAAACCAATTACACATGTAAGAGGCTGCTCAACTACTGGGAGAAAATGTGCATTCCTGGCTGGGAGTTGGGCTGTTTGCTCAAAAGATTTGTGCAATTTCTGGGTATAACATTTGATTGCTACCTAGATTTGCCCAATTTCTGGGCTGAGAAGCCCAGCTAGGAAGGATTGTGCAATTTTCTGGGTGCAGCTTGCTCAGCAGAATTCCACAATTCTGGGTCCCAACAAGCTACTAGTCAGGATTGTGCAATTTCTGGAGGGAAGGCTAGTTTCCCTCCAAATTTGCACAAATTCTTTTGGTAGATGCTCAGCCTGCAGCTGGACCAAGGCCGGGTGATCATCCTGTGAGGGGAATGCATCAAGTTGTGATCAACAAGCTACCTTTGTGCAAGAAAAACATTGAAGCTTGTGTACTTGATGAAGAAAGACATGTTGCTGTGAAAGGTTGGTAGGGAGGCTCCAAAACGAAGCTAAGGAAATATTTTGGAGGGTGTTTGTAGCTGCTACAACAAGACCCATGTGACATATCTATTTTTAGATATAATATGGTGTATTAGATTATGGACAAAACTTCTCCTACATTCTTGTCTCCTCAAAGGACCTTGTACCCGCCTATTGATAATTGAAGACGTGATAAGGGTATCATTTCTAGAACTAAGGTATTAGAGGCATGCAATTCCATGTTACTCCTTTTCCCTCATGCAAGGAATCATATATTAGGGGAACTGCCTTCCTTGCTAATGAACTCTAGTAGATGGATGGGCTAGTTAAGCCATACAAACACATAGTTATGTCAACACAATGAACATATGACATGATCCACATGAAGGAGACTTTGCATAATTTTCACACGCAAGGTATAACTCTTTCCTTCAATTTGATATTGAAGTTTCCATGATTGGTAAACCTACCTTAGACTTCCCTGAATATTCACCTAGTAAAAAAAAAATCTTTGTGGAAAAGGTGGCATTCACTCGAAAAATATTTGCAAGAAGTTAAACTTATCTCCACATCTTAGAAGAGAAGGCCTCTAATTTGAAGAATATGTTGGAAAGATCGTGTATGGAGATAGGTGTTCAACTTTTATAAATCATGACGTTAGGGAAAAGAAGAATAATATAAAGCTAAGAATGAAAATAATGCAATTGGTGGTGGGAGAGGATATCATGTTTAGTTGGAAACCCTAGTAGAAGAAAAGTATTTAGTTGGTAGATTTTGGGGAAGGATAATGGTGGAGGAGAACTCTAAGACAATAGGTTGGGAAGTATAGTCAAGTCCCCTTGGTTACTTACAATTTTTCCATATTCCCTCACAAAGGTTGGATGGCTTTTGTTTTCAGGAGCGAGGAGGAAGTGACAAAAATTAAGGTATTTGATGAATCCTCACATTGACCATGCAAATTGATTCAAGGTCATAACATATCAAGATTGTCCCTCTCTAGGTTAAACTTTTGTCACTTCCACTTAAATTGTGGAATAAGAAAATGCTAAAAGAAATTAGCAATTGCATAGGTGTCCTTTTAGAGTTCAGTGAAGAATGAAGTATTTTGATGGTGAGGATAGTAGCACTAATATTTGTCTCGATGGATTTGTTGAAAAATGCAACAAGAAATTCTCATTTGATTTTTCCTTGATTAAATTGAGAAAATTTAAATATCCACATCATTAGACAAACTTGGATGTAGTTAACATGTGTGCCATGGCTTGTGTCACCCAATACTACTCAGTAAATTTGAGTTGGAGGAGATAGAGTTCAGTTAAGCATGTGTTATTGCTAATTTGTAGCAATGAAAGTCAATTATTTCAAGTTGTTTTAAGTTAAACTAATTCCAACTTTTGGAGGAACTAGTGGAAGCTCAGTTGTGTAGTGGGAATTTAGTCAAACTCAGTGATCATCCAATTAACTGATCAATCAACCCAAAATAGCTAGTGCATGTAGAGAATTCGAGTTCCCCAGTTGTGGTGGAAATTCCAAGGCAGTGTAACATCACTTGTAGACTAGTCTTGAGGGTACAGGTGTTGCATGCAGTCAGATGACCAACGTAAGTAATTGCACAATCCATTTTGGAGAAATTCCTAAATAATAGGGGCCTAATTTCTCGAGGAAAAACGCAAGGAAATAAGGGCTCAAGCAGAGGTATACATTGACTAAGTATAGTTCAAAGCTTCTCAGTGAGTAGAGAGAAAGGTTATGCACTTGCAGGTTGTTCTCAGTTGAGAAAAGCAATTGTAAAGCATATCTATTCATTAGGTTAATGCAAGCAAGCATTGGGGTTTTTAGCAGATTACTTTCCCTAGGAAAAATATTGTGTTCATGTGTGTTATTTCTTATTACATGTCTAAAATTTTAGTTCTAAATTGTGAATTAAATTCCACATAGAAATAGAGTAGGTTTGTGTCTTGTGATTTTGGTTAAAGCTTCATGAGCAGTTGCAAATCTACATGATAATTTCTACATAATAATAGAGAGAATTTCACATTAGAACAAGAATTTCGAAGTTGTTTCTTAGAAGGTTCAAATTTCGAGTTCAATGCAACATGATCTCTTCAAAACTGAGAAGATGGCCTTCAATGGACTAAGGCTAGAGTATGCCTTGGAAGGCACCTCTAATTTTGTTGCGGGGAAGGATCACATGGAGGCGATATTAGATGACAATGTATTTCTAGAATACATCAAGTTATAAGTTGAAAACCACTGGATTCTGATGCCCATAACCTTGCTTAGTGGAAGAAAGATGTAGCCAAGGTGAGGAGAATAATATTCGAGGGAGTACGAGATCACAATCTCAAATCTCCATGGAAAATAAACTTCGTTCGCAACGTGGAAAGCACTCATATAATTGTTCGAGAATAATAGTGACCACATGAAGTTTGCACTCAAGGATAAACTTCGAAGTATCAATATGCAGAAGAATGGCATTATTCTGCAGTATCTAAGCAAGTTCACACAATGTCGCGATGAACTTGGTGAGGTCGATGTTAATGTCCCTGAAGAAGAATTGGTAAGCCCAACCCTTCTGGTCCTTCCCAAGAGTTAGCATAGCTATCAAGATTCTGTGAATGGGAGGGAGAGGCTACTGAATTAGGAGCGCTTATGGTATGATTTGGTTCAGGAGGAAATAAGGCAAAATACTAGAGATGGGACTTCATCCAAGGGCGATGATGAAGAAAAATTTTCATTGGATAGAAAGGAAAAGAAGGGAAAAGGGAAGAATTCTCAATCCAAACCAAAGTCCAACCAAGGGGTAAGAAGAAATATTTGTCCAAAATTACATGCTTCCATTGTCATGAATTCAGGCACTATACCGTGAAGTTTCCACACAAAAAGTAAAGAAAGAAGACCTCACGAGGAGCAGCAGGTGAAGCCCTAAATTCATAGTTCGAGCTTGACTTTACCCTCATTGTATGCATGTTCAACATAGTGATGGAGATCGTGGGGTACTTAGACTCAAGTGCATCATTCCACATGACAGGGTGTATAGATTTTTTTAGTGACTTGGAGGAAAAAGACTCGTAGATGCACATCAAGATGGGGGACGACAGAAGGTACAACCCAATCGAGATTGGTATATTCACCTTCCAGAGGGATTCAGTCTCCCCTCTCAGGCTCAAGGATGTCCTATTCGTTCTGGGCCTAAAGAAAAATATCGTATCTGTTGCAGTTTTGGAAGACCGTGGTTATGATGTGATCTTCAACAAAGAAAAGGCATTCCTAAAACACATAACCATGAGACAAGTGAAGCAAATTGGGGTTCGTGTGAAGAACCTATGTAAGCTAGATGTGGAATATTGTGTTGCATTAAGCATAAAGGCGGAGAAGGTGCAGATCCACGATCAATGATGATATCACCATGGAGCCTTGCCTAGTGGTTTATCAGCCTTACAACAAGCACCTAAGTGTTTTATCAACTTACTTGGAAAGCACTAAGTGGTTTATCATCGTACTCAATAAGAAATTAGTGATTTATTAGCCATTTTCAACAAGCACTCATGACCTGATTCATCCTTTAAGCCTCCTACTGATATTTCAAGCTTAGACACGCATAGTCTAGCTACTCTAATGCATCAATACTCGGGATTACATTCCATTAGTCTCAACATAATTTCTCTAGAGAGAGGAGGAGAGAGGGAGGGATATAGGAGGAGAGAGGTAGGGATAGGGATATGGAATTGGAGGGGGGGAGGGAGAGAAGAAGAAATACATAGAGAGTGATAAGTGGAGAGAGAGAGGGAGTGAAAAGGGAGAGGTGGAGAGAGTACGTGTATGTATGGGAGTGATATAAAGAGACAAAGAAGGAGATATGGAGAGAACGGGGGAGAGAAGGAGAGAGGAGAGAGGGAAGGATATAGTAAGAGAGGTTGGGAGAGAGAGAGAGAGTGTGGAGAGAGGGAGGGAAGGAGAGATGGACTTTGAGAGGGAGAGAGAGGGAGGTAAGAATAAAGAAATATAGAGAGAGCAGTGGAGAGAGAGAGGTAGTGATAAGGAAGATGAGGAGAGAGGGAGAGAGGATACAAGAGGGAAGGAAGATAGAAGTGGAGGAGAGGGAGAGAAGGGGAATAGAGAGAGAGAGAGAGAGAGAGAAAGGGAGAGAGTGAGAGGGAGAGGAGGAGGGAGTGATAGATAGATAGATTGGAGAAAGAGAGTGTATCTTTTAGGGGTGACATAGAAAGACAAAGGGAGATAGAGATATAGATGGAAAGTGAAGAGAGGGAAGAAGAGAGAGATCAAGAGAGGGAGGGAGGGACAGAGAGATTGATAGATATGGAGTGAGAGAGCGTGTGTGTTTGGGGAGTTGAGATAGAGAGACAAATAAGGAGAGATGGAGGCAGATATAAATATAGATGGAGGGGGGGAGAGAGGGAAGAAGATTTTTTACACTAGATGCACTGATTTCAGTCTAGATTGTGATTTCTAATCGTATTTGATTGCTTGCACTAAATGCATTTATTTTAGTGTAGATATTAATTCCAAATGATATTTGTTTGCTTGCAATATATGCATTGATTTCAATGTCGACGATTTCTATTCCTATTTGATTGCTTTCACTAAATGCATTGATTTAGTGTAGATGGTGATTTTTAATCATATTTGATTAATCATAACGAAGAAAATTGTTTAATATTAATCATAACGAAGACAATTTGTAATTGACTATATTCTTATTATTCACATTTTCTATCATTCAACACTATTACATTGTCACTTTACATTTAAAATTTTTATTTTATCATTTTTCATCATTAAAATTATTAACAATATGTATCATCTCAACAAATTGATGTAACTATGCATATTTTAAAATTAAAATAATAGATTAATCTAAGACACATTTAGCATATTTAAAGTGATTATATTAATATTAGATGAATTTACATATTTATAGGAAGAGTTTCGGCGTAAATCACATAAAGAAATATCTTCGTCGACGCGTTTCGAACCAACCAGTGTGGCTCATCGTCAGGACGAGTTGAAGAAACATATCTAGCTTTGCATGTTAAATAGTTAGAGCAGAGCCTCCACTAGCTATCTAGACCACAGGCTAATTTTGACCTTGGGCCAGAGTCAAAAAGTCATCCTGATAATTTCAAGGAAGATAGTTATCATCGTGACCCAAATGAAATAATTTTAGAAGGAGAACGATGTCTTTTAATACTTAAAAATTGTAATTCTAATATGAAATAAGTCAGATAGAAGACCATACTTTTTTATATAAATATACAATGGTAAGTCAGAATAACCATTTATTAGAACGATAAATTACTAGAAGCTAAAATGAAAAATAAATACCTAAAAGATAAAAAGAAATAATTTCAAAGTTAGTTAACCGGTATCATTTAATAATTAAAAATAAATAAATAAATAAAAATAAAATAAAATTGTGTAATTATGTAATTAAATGGGAATTAGTTAATTTGAATACCTTACTTTCTATGAATATATAAAAATTGGTTAGACTAACTAATTGTTTTAAATGAGAAATACTAGAAAGTTAAAATAAATAAATAAGTAACTAAAAATATAAATAAATAACTCAATAAATAAAACAAAACCACATAAAATCAATAATTAAATTAAATTATGTATTTATTTTATTTTTTAGGTATTTATTTTTCATTTTAGCTTCTAGTAATTTATCGTTCTAATAAATGGTTATTCTAACTTACCATTGTATATTTATATAACAAAGTATGGTCTTTTATCTGACTTATTTCCCATTAGAATTACAATTTTTAAGTATTAAAAGACACCGTTATAACTAACCTTTAACCTAAACTCCTTCTAAAATTATTTCATTTGGGTCACGATGATAACTACCTTCCTTGAAATTATCAGGATGACATTTTGACTCTGGCCCAAGGTCAAAATTAGTCGGTGGTCCGGATAGCTAGTGGAGGCTCTGCTCTAACTATTTAACATGCAAAGCTAGATCTGCTCTAACTATTTAACATGCAAAGCTAGATCTGTTTCTTCAACTGGTCTTGACGGTGAGCCACACTGGTTGGTTCGAAATGCGTCCACAAAGATATTTCTTTATGTGATTTATGCCGAAACTCTTCTTATAACTATGATGGATCACAAAAGCCTCAATTCTAGAATTTACATATTATTGACAAAATTAATCATATGTTCGTTACATTTTATTTGACCGCACAGGAATGAAACCAACCTAGATCCATTTTAACTCTGGATCTATCAAACGCTGAGAGAGCAAAACTTGAGGGAAGGTTTGCACCTCGAAAGGTTTGATCCCTCTCAACGCTTGATAGATCCAGAGTTAAGATGGATCTAGGGTGGTTTATCTTCAATTTATGGTTAGTAAGTTAAATTTCAGTATTTATTAATAATAGTATAGATCTATTTAAGCATTAATCTGGCATGTGCGGAGAGGCATCAAATCTCTTTAAGTGCAAACTTGTTTTAGAGTGTAAATTTTGAAAAAAAAACACACCCCATAAATAGTTGTATAGGATTTGTAGAGGTTCTCTCTCTCTCTCTCTATATATATATATATATATATATTCATTGTTTAAATTGTATTTTTGAATGCTATGTACTTTATATTTTTAATTTTAAAATTACTTTTTGTTGTTTTACATTGAATATTTTATTATATATAATATTAAAATATATTTTTTAAACAATTTTTTTATATAGATATATATGAAGTTGATATTTACATAAATTAGTTAACATAAATCTTCAAATAATTTATTTAAATTTTGTATTAAGATGTTTTTGAAGTTTAAAACATTTTACTTATATTTTTTTTTACTTTTAATTTTTTTTTAAGTTTATATGAATTATAAAAAGTCATGTGGATATTTAAATATTTTATCTATAATTAAAAATGAATTGACATCGGTGTTCTGTTGTTAAGGCACTCATTGATGTGAAGTCACCTATTCAATTTCAGTCTTCATCTAGATGATATATTGAATTTCAAAAATTCTCGTAAAATCAGTGTTTGAACCACTTTTTTTTATAGTAAAGCACCATCAAAAAATTTTGAAATACCTAAAATTATGAAATTTAACAGTTTTTACTTAAATTTACAAAAAAATCTGCTAATTTTTTTCAAAATATATCAAAAATTTCTATAATTTTCTAAAAAAATCTCTCACTAAAGTAAGTCAATACCTTATCCACTGATATTAAACTATTTCCAAAATTAGATAAGGCGATACCTTATCCACTGACATCAAACCATTTCCAAAATTAGATCCGGGTGCCTTAAACTTATGCACTGATATGTTTGATTTGAGTCTGAGAATGATATTGACGTTTTAACTTTTAATTGAACAAAAATTAGGGTAGCATAGCGTGCGAGGATAAAGCAGCATTTAAAAAAAGGCCTGTAGAGAACGTACCTTGAGAGAGACATTGTAAATATCTATCGAAGGGCGGTCATTACTTTCTGGTTCGTAGTAATGTACGGTCAAGATGTCATGAATTGTGTCATTACCATTCAGTCTTGTTTCAGATTGGCCGCATTCATGCTTTGTCGCTGCTCTTCGAAAGGGACACGCCAGATTTACAAGGTCATTGTTACCTCTGTTTAGTTTAATAAGAGTTTTTTGGAATTTGTAATCGAGATAAAGATAGTAATAAGAGTTTGTAAAAAATTGTAATTAAAATAAAGATAAAGATATTTCTAAAATTGGATTCATAATTTTATATTTTGAATCAATAAAACGTGGCCACATATATTGGGTTTAAATGGAGTTTAGCATTAATTAATAAGAGTGTTTGTTATATATTTGGATAATATACTTGTTTAAATTTAATAGATGGTATACACGGTTTTGCTTATTAATAGTCTACAGTATTATATATGTTGGTTATTGAATTTGAAAATAAAATTATTTGTTACAAAATAATTTACTATTATTAATCAATAAAATAAAAAATTTAAACATTTTTCATTAAAAAATCAAAACATTAAAAAAAAGATAAAAATAGATACTAAAGTTGAAAAAGCATTTTAGATTTCGGCCTGAAGTATGTAGTAAAACTGTTTCTGTTCAGCTAAGAGCTCGTTTTTCTCGGACATAAGGAAACAGGTTAACCGCCCAAGACCCAGAGGCATCTGGCAGGAGTGGAAGCCTTCTCCCTTACGGACCACCAGCGGGTTATTCCAAGTGGTGTGGTTTTCCTATTTGACAGTGATGAGTCAAACCGGCACTCACAGATAGCAGCCAGAGATGGCTGTCCTCACTGTTGGTTTGAGACCTGAGTTGATAAGTTTTGCCACCTTCCGAAAAAAAAAAGCTTTTTAGATTTGAAATTCCTATCTTGGTTTCTGCTCAATGTTTAGATTGAACGGAAGCCATTAATCAGCTACTGCAGCGGATTCAGGTGATTAACAGATCGAGTACGATTAGTCTATCTAGTATCAGTAGCAACTTTTGGACAGCTGCTTCAACAGTTGTCTCTCAGAGCTTAATCAGCTACTGCAGCGGATTCAGGTGATTAGCAGATCGAGTACGATTAGTCTATCTAGTATCAGTAGCAACTTTTGGACAGCTGCTTCAACAGTTGTCTCTCAGAGCATTTCTTCAGTATATTTATCCACATTTTAAGTTTTGCATGTTTCATTCATTTCTAAAATTGTATTCCTTGCTGCTGCCAGGTAGCCTTGTTATGCTTGTGGTACGTAGTGAATGTTGATTTTTTTTTAAGATGTCCTTTACAAAAGTATCATTGTTTAAGTTTTATACCTTTATGAAAGTATCATTGTTTATGCTTTCTAAAAAAGAACATCATCATTGTTCAAAATGTGTCAAAGAACATCATTGTTTGTGACAGCAAAATCCAAACATGTTTCATAGCTATGATTGAGTTCAATGATGACATATATTTATATTTTTTTATGTAGTCAAAGAGAAATGGTGATAGCTATGATTGAGTTCAATGATAACAGATATATTTATATCTTTTATCTAGTCAAAGGGAAATGGTGAAGTGAGCTCAGCCATTTTTGAAATGGAATGAGAATAATTATTTTTATAAAATATAATTAATTATATATTTAGTTTGAAATAATATTTTTTAAGATAATAATCACATTTAAAATATTAAGGTGGGGAAGTATAAAGAATGTAGATATACATATACTTGTTTTACAAGAGAGATATGTGTACTTATTTTGTATATTAATTTGATAAAAATGCTAAAGAATGTAGACATACATTTACTTGTTTTAGAAGAGAAACATGTGTATGATAATTTAATAAGAATAGTGTCAAGATTCAAATTTTGACTAATGATGTGGTGGGGAAATAGTTCTGAAGGGTAAACCTTTACACTTCATGTTTCCAATGTCAATCTTTGTCATTTATGTATAGTTAATGCCTAGGCCATTGTAATGTGGATTTTCTTTCTTTCCATCCCTTGTAATGGGGAGCATTGGTTTGTAATTTGTACAAGTTTGGTCCTAAGGAGGGCCAACATACATATAAATACCATAACAATTTATGATGGCAACTTTGGAGCTCCTAATCCATGTCTGTATGAAATGTGCATTATGATACCAAGTGTTACATTGACTAAAAGTTTTTGGACCCACAATTTGCAAAACAACATAACTCTTTGATTAACACATAGTATATTGGGATTTCTACTTCATGATTGTCATTGTTGTGAAGCCACATGAGCTATGGATTTGATGAAGATGTGCACAATGGGCATATGCAAGGATTTGAGCATGTTCTTGTTGTGATTTAGAGAAAAGGACATTTATTGTCAATAGGTGGATAAATGCATTCAAGCTACCATGTTCTTCCAAAAGTAGGAGCTTGTTTATTTGAGACTGAAGGAGCTATAAATCCTCCTATTTATAATGTGTTTTAGATGGTCGTTAGCATTTGGAAAAAATCTAACTTGGACATGTCTTTTCCTTTTTGCCAAAATATTATTTCTATATTGTTAGCAACTTGTCCATAAATACCTTTCTAGAGTTGCACCTACATATAAGGGTTTGTCCATCATTAAGGGTAGTAGGCCCAAGTCCCAAACAAGTGTTATTCATTAATGTCTGAATGATGAGTTTACATATTCTGGAAATGCCTCATGAAACCAACTCTCAATTTGCAACATGATTTTAGGCCCTACCAGCATAGATCCATCTTAAATACAGATCTAACATGAGCTGAGAGGGATCCAATTTCTTCACTTGCAATTTTTTTTATAAGTAGACATTATATAAATGTTTTGTATAGTTATTTAATTTATTTATTTTTAGATTTTTTTTAAATTTATTTTGGCCTACATGAAAAAAATTTCAACTTTGGTGACGGAAGGACAAAGTTACATATTATATTGGGTTGTAGAATGAGCCTCTCGGCTCAATGAAGCTCATCTTATGTACGAGAATGTATTACTTATCTTTTATTTCTTCTTAGATGATCCAGATTGGATCATTATATTGTTCTTCATCTATCTCTATGTTCTTAAAGTGAAAATTTGGAGCAATCAACCTTCAATAGTCATTTTTATTGGTGGGTCCTAGTTTTGAGAATTGGGGTTTGAAACCTTTAGGGATCATTTTGAGGCATTAAACGATGTTTTTTTTGGGTCAAAACTCTCTCGCTTAAGTGTGGACTTTGGAAGGTCATTCGACACTCAGAAAAATTTCTAAAAATTTAAGAATATCATTAATCGATGTTCATATGAAAAAATATACCTCCTGCATGTTGATCTAATATTATTGACCACCATGACCCAAGATGATGCCATGTCATCCCCTGTTACTCATGGAAAAGGGGCTAACCAGGTGTGGTTTTTGAAGAAGACTTTAGAAAGTTCAAATTTATAGCTCTAGTTGAGATTTGAAGGAATCAAACCTAACTGCTATTTGTCTATCAGGTTATGTTTAAACTAGATCACTAGGAGCAGAAGTGGTTCCATTCTATTTGATTGTATCTTATTTCATAATAGAGCAAATAAACTGGAAGTGGGAGTTAGAGTGTAAGGTAGAGGGGGTTAGTGTTATGTAGCAACTTAATAGGCCACAAGTCTCAGGTAACTCCATAGAGAGTTCCTTCTCATTTGTACTTTCATTATTCATGTACTAGACAAAAGAGGGCAAAATAGCCTCACCTCCCAGTTGGGTTTTCCCTCATAAGAGTTTCCTAGAGAAAATATTTGTTTTCATTGTTGTTATCAAGAAAACTAGTGTCCATTCAGAGCTGCTAATCCCACTAAGACGAGTGGCTATCTTAGAAACAAACAAACTAAAGTCACTTGTGTTTTCCTTTATGAGAAATAGATGAGAGAGAAGCATAGAGTACCAACCTCAGTCTTTCGCTTGGCTCCTTACCTGTTTCCTCTCCCCTTTGACAGATCTTTGCCACTCCTTCTTTACTTGTCCCGCTTCAAAGAACACCTATAGAGTCAAAGCAGCTTAATACCATCAAAGCATAGAGATCTATAACCATAAACAATATAGGTTCAAATATACATTAACCATACAAATGCATATATCAATACAAGATTCAAAGATATACAAGAATATGGAGGAAAACTCAAATAGCTTTATTGATAGAAGTAGTAGAAGAGAGGATTACAACCCATTGATCTGACCCAGCACCATCCTCCCAGCATGAAAGCCCTCTTCACCTCATGAAAAGCTAGATCACCCAACACTATGATGTTCCACAGAGAAACCAACAACACTTCCTTACAAGATACAAAATTCTAGCCCCCAGATCTCTAAGATGAGGGATCCATATATAGATGTTTGCAAGAGGGTGAATCAGCTTCTGGGTTTTTGATTAGTGTCATTCCTCTGATAGTTCTTGGTTCCACTTGGAGATTTCATGATCTCTTACTCATCCCTGGGCAAATTCAGAGAGGCAAGTGTTAAATGAGCAGTTTCTAGAAGATTCTCTGAGTTTCCACCTAGAAAACTGCCTCTACCATTTGTCTACTCTTGTCCATCGCACCCTATAGAAGGGATTTTCAGTACGCATCACACCCCCCATGTACAATAGGTGAGATGCATTGCACCCTGACCATGGAGTAGGTGAGATGGTCCAGTGTATACCAGTTCTGAGTAGTTTTTTAGGGAGAACTTTTGGGAGATGATGTAATCAGCTAACCTTGTTCCTTCAGGGTGTGTAAAAACATTTTTAGGGGCTTAGAAGCCCTTGGTTTATGGACATATGAGATTGGGGTTGTAGTACCCAAATATGTCTATAACAGTTTCTCTCTAAAGCATGAGGTTGTAAATCTTCTAATGTCGGGTGAAATGCTTTATCATGAGGATCCGAGGTTTTTCGAACTGGAAGGTGACCTGTAATAAGATACAATACAATACATTATCTTCATAATATTTTCATGATCTAGCTGAGGCGGGAATTCCCATGCTTAGCTTTATAAATTCATTTTCATGTACATAGGACAGACAACCATCTGTGTGGTAGACTGATGATTCTGGTAGAGCCATCATCCCTTAGCTTGGATGATTATGTGTGCAGCTATGATGTACATTTGATGCCTTTATTTTCCTGAATATATCGCAACATGGATGGATGAAACTAGATCCGAGGTCTTCAAACTCATTCAATCTTCACCCGAAGTACAAGTCAATCCATGTGAAAGGATGTTTTGACGTCAAACATGGAAAGACATCGCCTGATCACCAACCAATGATGTAAGTTGTTAACAGGCGCGAGAGGAATCATCGATATTAATGATGACCCTCAACATACGGCAGTACAATTCACGTGGTGTGAATACATGAGTCGATGTCGAACACCACGCAAAATCTTTCGGTCGAAGGCCATTGATGTAAACCTGTCGCCGAAAGTGAGAAACTTGCCATTGAGGCATGCAAGCTTCAAAGTACTAAAAGGGTTGTTCCTAAGTCAACTTCTTGGATAATGAGCCGATGTCAACAAGAAGTGACCCATCGTAGGAGGGCCTTAATGAATCCCACATATACGACACAAAACAGAGCAAATGATTTTGTGGATGTGAAAACGATATGATGATACAAGGTTCAGGGTGGCGATCATGAAAGAATAAAGTGTGAAGGTATTGCAGCAGATGAGATGTAAGCTGAGTTGGTGAATTCTCTGAGTGACTTCTCTTGAACATATCGGCAACAATGAGATGGATTGGTAGTGTTAACCCCAAAAATGGATGGTACGGAGGACCAATGGTGATATGACCGGTGAACGGAATAACCCAACTTGACTCAATCATGGTGATGGAGTGAAAGTTTCATGTTCAAGAGTGACCTGCCACCAATAAAGTTTCTTCAAGTTTTCTTCCCAATTTTTCCCCAGTCATTGCTGACCATTACCTCTTTATTTTTGTCAAGCTTGAGTAGGATAACATATGATTGTTCTATAATTTTCCCTTCGGGCAAACCCGTCGCTATGTTTTAACGAGCCTGGCGACAGTGAAACTCGCTCTTGTCTACAGGGACAAGTTTGTCGCTATTGTTTTAACGAGTTTAACAACAAAGATAACTCGGTCCTTTTCAACCTTAGAGAGTCTGAAAAGAGAAGGAAAGGAAACTCTAGTAATCCTTTTTCGTAGTATAATCCCTTAAGTCCGAGAAAGTATAAAATAATATGAAAGGGATGAATTTTCGATAGTTTTAATCAGCCGAACAAGATAAGCACTCGATCTTTTTGTGTAATGATCCCTCAGGTCCAAAAAGATTAAAATCTAGAGGAGGGACGACACTTCCAATCACTTTAACGAGCTGGAGAGGCCAATTGCTTGACAATCTTTTCATATCTTACGAGTCAGATGAAAAGAGCTTAAAGGAGACTCGTTTTTTAAGGAACGAGTGATGTTTTCGGATAACAGCTGGTTCCAGGTAAGGGTTGGAATTTTTCAATCACGGCAGTGTAAAGAAGATGGTTAATAGAATCACTCGTCGCAGCTATTCAAAAGGGGTAAACAATCAAATGGAGGTGTATGATCGGCTAAAAAAGAGTGGAGATGATGGTAAGAACACGACCAAGGCTCAAAAGCTAATGTTAGCGCTCAAATCTACCTTAGGCTGAAATAAGGTAAAACTCAAGGCTACATCAAACCACGCTCAGCCTCGTAGCTAGCCCTACGAGGACAGGAGAGGGCTCTCTCCGGGTCAATCTCGGAAAAGATAATCGATGAGGCTCGAGATGACTAAAACAAAAGCTAATTTTAGGCTAGATATGCAGTACAAAGGTTTGATTTGAGTTTTTAGGAGTT